>CM064509.1:48133301-48258562 GCA_032716605.1 Paralithodes platypus | reverse complement strand
AGGGGCATTTTTTGATGTATTAAAATAACTTTTATGTTTTGTATAAAAGAAAGGGGAAAATTATCATAATATAAGCAATTTAAAATAAATTGTCCCACTCTTTTCGCAGTTAACGTATTATCCTTATCAAAAGTGAAGTAAAGACTAAATTCATACATATATCCTGATAGAGTATTTCATTGCAAACAATTTGACATATCATTCTTGTATTTTTTGTTCAAAATAACGTGTGTGCAGTCAGAAACCGCAGTTTCTGAGACACCTGGATAGGGCCCAGACATTGGGTGAGTATTGTTTTGGACGACAGCCCACTTTAACTATCACAAGGCCGCACATGTACGAACACACGTTTCGAACCAATAGATGCTTCACTCAGTCTGCCATGTAAAATTAGCGTGCTGTTGTTATGCTACTCTACGATTCATTCTATAAAATTTTATATGAAATGACAACAAATGCCATTGGTTGTTTATTCCCTCTTGTATCTACATTAACACCTTAAGAGCGGCCTAGGCGGTAATTTCTATGTACCGCCAAGCATTTTTTTTTTACCATAAATGGGGTTGATTCCGTGCTCTTTTCCATGTATAAACAAGACCCAGAGCTTAATACAAGTATGTATCCCTGAAAGGGCATAAATTGAGCTTTCCAATGACACCCGAACCATCCTTCTACGATCACTGGTTGTTTTGCAACGATCGTGCAACCGAAGGGCAAAAATGGTAAAATACGGCAATTTCTTTATATAATTACGTATGTAGCGAGGGAGTGAGGGTGGATGTAAGTGGAGTAAATCTCAGTAGGTCCACGGCGGCCGTGGCGAGTGGTCAGGAGGTAATCTACGCTCCTCCCACCGCTCCGCTCTCTCTCAGAGCACATTACGTGCTCAAAATTGCATTCGACAATAGCCGGGCCCCGCCCATAGGCCCCATTTTTTTAATTCGACAATAGCCGGGCGCCGCCCAGAAGGGTTAAAACGGATAGCTATTACCTAATTAAGAATGTAAAGAAACACTACCAAACCGCAGTGAATGGACAGGCTTTCGTTGTGTGTGTGATTCCTCAGACGTCATCCATAGTAGTAACTATTTTAACGCATACCGGTACTCACATATAATTCATCCAGTATATATAATGCTATTAACCTTGTTGCACTGTTTAAACATTGCAATTATTCAGATACCGGTACTATAATACTTACATCGACAAGGTATCCATAGCCTTGCTAAACGTAATATCACGATGCGATGCTTATATAGCCTTTACCCTTTAGAAGGTTATATAATTTGTTTACTAAATTAATACCGAATATATAAAAATATCAGCGTCCGAAGCTTAACTTTGTGTGGTATTACATAATACCCCCCATATATCACTACTGATAACTCATTGCCGGTTCACACCTGAATTTCATAACCAGATGATAACATGCAATATTACATTGCATAGTTCGTTGTGTTGTATGTCATGAAGCAGATACTTCTGTTCTCAGTATTTGTCACCTACTGTAGAGCATTATGTTTATTACAACACACATCGGTTCACTTACACACAAACACACGTACTCGACTAATCGTAACTAGCAATTCACATCATAATTGCCATCGATACTTTACACAACAACTGTTTATTACACACCAATGCAAGGTAAACATTTACACTTTAATACTGAATATCCTCCTCTTCGAAATGAATACAAGTATACATAACGTGGTCACAGGGAACCGAATATGGCAATGAAGTCAGCTCTCTGCGGGGTGAGGGACGAGAGAGCTAACCTAAACTATCAAATGTCATAACACCCAATGACACGTTTAAGGTTGAAACCCGAGCCATTCTCGTGGGGCATCAATTTGGAAGTATTTATTTAAATTTTTAATCTTTTAAAATATATGGTAATATTCCTGTCCATAATTACAGTAGATACGTAAGGGAATGTAATAAAGGTATTTTTGTCAATTGTACAGTATATCCATAAATATATGAATGCGTATCATATCATAACAGCAGCATTATAATTGTACATGGCAGACTGAGTAAAGCATCTATTGGTTCTAAACGTGTGTTCATAGGTATGCGACCTTGTGATAGATAAAGAGGGCTGTCGTCCAGAATAGATGAGCTCCACATGTCCGGGCCCTATCAAAGTGCCTCATAAATTGCGGTTTCTGACTGTACCTGTAAACAAAGTGAAGTTACTACACAATAAAATTAATATTTGTTCTCATTAATTATTAAAAATCGTCTATAGTTTTTAAGTGATACCACTATTTTGAACCACATACTACTTGGGAGTGTTCCAAATGGTCTTTCCTAGCACCCTGTCAAGACAAACCTTTTCTGTAGGGTATGTTGAATTAACCTAAGTTGTATCGGTTTCTGCTCCTGGACTAGAGATGGAGAAATGGTGTAGTACAAGCGTTGATTGGTAGAGAGAAGACTGTAGAACAGGCAAGAGAAGTGGTAATGAATAGGAATGAATTGAGAATGCTTGTGAACAGACAAGCGATAACACAGTCATACGAAGAGGGGGCCAAGTGCCAGTTGGACTAGATAATAGTCCGTCAGATGCCTGGCCCAGGGAGCCGCTCTATCTTGTGAAGGGCCATGCCTGGAAGTAAGGTGGGTGGGTGGGCAGGCATTATGGTGGTAAGCTTCACTGTGTGTCTGCCTGCTGAGACCGAACACCTCCGGGAGGCCTGGAACCTGGGTGTCTTAGCTGGGGACCACAAAATGGACCTGGGCCTCTGGGTCTTCTCCTGGGCGACCTAGATGTGTGCGTGAGATTTTAGTTTTGTTTTTGTGTTAGTGTTGTGTTGTTCCTATTCGGGCTCTGTTTCTATTTGGCCACCCCCAGCTGTGGGGTATGTGATTGAGTATGTTGTACATTTCATTGTTTATATTGTCCAAAATTTTTAGTTTACCCTTGTAAAATTCACTCCACAATAAGTTAAAGTGACTCATCCGAGAATAGATGTGAGCGTGTTGTATTCGCCAAAAGAATTCCCTATTAAATCCCTACTAAAATATTAACTCACAATAAACACATACACAAATAACAAACACAGCCAAAACAACATCAATATCAACAATAACAACAAATTAAAACAACTCTAATCCAGAAGTGATTCGATTTTCCTTTACTCAACCGGTAAACTCTTGAACACCATCTTTTAGTTCATCTTTAAATCAATATACGAATTAATCTCCTTCAGCCTACGTGTGTACAGGTATTTTGACTCCAACACACCTTGAACTTAACTCTCTATCAATTACAAGTTCTGAAGGTACACTAATCACAAACAGTCTGTAATTTTTCCTCCTTACACATAAATAATAAAATATAACAATAACAACAAAAACACCATATTACCACCAACAAACTACACTATGAACAGCTGATTTGCAACATGAATACCACTACCACAAACAACAACATCAAGAATCACAACAACGATACAACAACAACAACTACAACTACAATTACATACCAGGCTAGACTCAGTGGACCATTTGCAAAATTGGAGTCGAGTAAATATTCCTTTTTTTCTCTCTCGGTCAAATATATTTTCTTTCACGCTCCTAAACTTTATGAGCAGACATTGTGTTTTTTTTTTTGTTTTTTTTTACATCCAGAATTATATCGCTGAATTATTTGCCTACCTACCCCATTTTCAAAGCCTGTTTATTGTAATCATTATTCTAAGTGTATGCTCATTATGAAGAGAGATTTACAAATATAAAAACTAAGAGTAAATATTTGTATGTAGAATCAACCCTTAACTTTCCTTGACCTAATAATATTATGTCTATAATAATGTTGGATGTTTTCAGATTATAATATAAAATGGTAAAATAATTGCAGTTAGATGGGGGGTGTGGGTAAGCTAGCCAGGCCTCATGGAGAAATACTAAAGAAAATGTGATTTTAAACAAGCAATATCTCTGTAACGAGTAAAATTTGGAATTTGGCCTATATAACATTTGATGCTTAAAATATTAATTTTGTTCTAACCTAATCCTAAAGTTTGGCACGGCTATTTTCGGACACCCTGTACACACACCCATCCACACACACACACACACACACACACACACACACACACACATATATATATATATGGTGCTCGGAAAATCCACAGACAAAATAAGAGAGTAGGTAGATACAAATATTTTAAACAATATTTTCAAATGAAAAACAAATCCTAAATTGCATTGAAAGCAAGTTACAAGACTTGCTAGGTTAGTAGTACAGGACTTGCTAGATATAAAGAGACATGGATTTAATATGTTAATAACGTTTTATTCACCACCAGTTATTTTTAGTAAGTTAGAAATGATATGGCGAGCATATTTACATTGGTAAAATAAAAAACATTTCCAATTATTGTTACGTAGTATTTTTGGACTTACGTACACCTCATTTCGCTACTATGAAAAGATAGAATACTCAGTTTTTTTAAGTGCTTCATCAATAATTTTCCGAATCAGGTGTTAAGTCCAACCTGAGGAATGGTGGGGAACAGTGTTCGGACGTGTGGACAAGTCTCTGTCCCTGGTTAGGCCCACATTTATTATTATAATTAAATGCTCTCTAACTCATTATTGGTACATGATATGGACAACCGTTATTTAGTACAAGATGTTCATTGTTTTCAGTGATAATCCTGTATATTTTTGTCGGCGGAATTTCCGAACAGGGTGTATATATATATATATATATATATATATATATATATATATATATATATATATTCTGACATACGGAGCCCTGTATGTTAATTTAAGAGTTAGAATTAGAGTTCAAGGAGCCAAACTACCCAAGTGGTGAAGCAGACTAGCGAGCGAACGAGCGAGTGGGCAAACCATCTCGCCCCATACCAGCTCGCCCCATACCTCGATGACCGATGCTATGACGTATGATCGACGCCAGGAGCTGTGAGTGACGACACACCTGTTATGTGATTCGAGGAGCTATGATTGGAGCGCGCACCATCACTCGCCTCCTGATTCGTTCCTACACCATCATTGTTTGGTATATAAGACCCGAGTTGTGGGCATTCAAATCAGTCTCATTTGGAGTTGGGGAAGGTGAACTTGAGCTGGAGGGAAGACGGGGTGAAGTATTATAATGGGATTGTGACTGTCAGTCAGATTATATAAATGTGTGTTAAGTGTGTTCGGTGTAAACACTTATGTTATGTTGGTTAGTGAGATATGTGATTGGGAATTAACGTGATGTGTTTAATGTGTGTAATGTGTTTAACTATTTGATTGCGAATTAACGTTAACGCTACTATTTATGTACTTAACTATTTGATTGGGAATTAACGTTAACGCTATTATTATGTACTTAACTATTTTAGTTGACTAACTTGTGGACTAAAGCAAACTCTCTAAGTAATTGGGTTATGATGAAAGTAATACTATTGTTTTATATTAATACTTACGAGTTCTTTCATTTTCTTTGAATTAAGCTTACATTGCTTAATGGTGCTTAGTACAGGTGATGCTATTGTCTCGTATTAGTAATATCGCCTTAGACTAACATGGCTGTGTTAATATTACTTCTAGTGATTTCCTAAGCTGAAGAAAATTCTTTTGCTTCAAAATATTATATTTTGCTTTTCATATTATTTGAGTGAGACCTGAATCGAATCTATGAAACGATCCTGTAACTTTATTTACTCATAATCAAACCTCAATGTTACGTGGTTAAGAAATACATTTAAACTAATTATTAAATATATATCTAACTTTTTGTGTGACTTTGATATTACTCCTGATGATAATAATAATATAATACTATTAACGTAAGACAAGAACCAAGAATAATTACATTAAATATAAATAAAAGGACATAGAAGAAAACTATCTATTCATTTCAAAAAGGGTAGGAGACAGAAATATTTCTTCCTTAATATTTATCTTTCAAGACTTTTTATAAAATTAATAGTCCTTCTTTAGCTATAACTTATTCGGTTCATAACCAACCATAGCCTACTAAGCTTCGGTTAAATAATAATTCTTTATAAATACTACATGACTTTAATTAGTTTCAGTATTTTTCATAATTAAAGCGTATCAGTCAATAAAGGATACCAAGTCCTAAGATCCAAAAGGAAAGGAAGCAACAACAGGATTTTTTGTTATTATATTTTACTTTTGTTTTGCCTTCAGCTGACTGATACCCTTAATATATCTCTGTGCTATCTAGATTCATCAAGTTAACCACTTGAGGATCAAGATACGTAACAATATATATAAATATAGAGTATATAACTATATATACTGTATATAACCTTACCTTACCTTACCTTTTGATGTGTTCGCCGCTCTTCTAGCGGCACCAAGGAGCGCGACGCCCCTCGTTATGGGTGGTGATTTGGTGTAGTAGGACTGTTTGAAGCAACAGCTCGTTCCCTTGCGAGGATGGGCTCGTCTGGCACTTTTTGCAGTTCGACATCTAGGGCTCTCTTGAAGTTGTCTAACGAGATGTCCCTCATGTCTCTTACTCGCCGTGGGAGTTGTTGAAGAGACGTGGGCCTCTGTGTGATAACCAGCCCTCTCGCAGAGAGCCCATAGCACCCCTGTTATTCATGGGGGATTTCGCATTCCCAGCCTCTCCTATCACTGAATTTCATGACTATCGGAGTATGTAGGTTTGGTACTAAACCCTCTGCGATTTTCCACGTGTATATTATTAGGTAAACGTTCTCTT
Source organism: Paralithodes platypus (assembly GCA_032716605.1). Lineage (NCBI taxonomy): Eukaryota > Metazoa > Arthropoda > Malacostraca > Decapoda > Lithodidae > Paralithodes > Paralithodes platypus. The sequence continues at coordinate 48,251,841 of CM064509.1, read as the reverse complement.
CTACGTTCCAGTGAGTACAGATTCAGTGCTCTTAAACGCTCCCAATAGTGTAGATGTTTTATCGAACTTATATGCGAAGTGAAATTTCTTTGTACACTCTCTACGTCATTTATTTCACCTGCTTTGTATGGGGATGTTAATACGCTACAGTATTCAAGCCGCGGTAGCACTAGAGATTTGAAGAGCGTTATCATAGGCAATTCACCGCGTGCAGTATATATATATATATTTATATATATATAATATATATACATATACTGTATATATATATATATATATATATATATATATATATACGGTATATTTAAATATATATATTTTTTCTTTCTATGTGAGTGAAGGAGACAAAAGGCATAACTGCCTGCAGCGAGTGCCTCTCCCAGATTTGAAAGAGTGACAGGGCCAGAATCAAGGGACGTTCAAGCTAAAATGCCTGGACACACGGAGTTTGAAGCAATTTAAGTCATAGGAAGAGGGAAAGACTGATTCTGGGAGAGAGTTCCAAAGATCAGCAGTTGAATAGAAGAAAGTCTGAGAATAGCGTTTCACACTACGGTTGGAGAGTTGCAAAGAGTAGAGGTGGGATTGTTTCGCAAGGCGGGTACTACATACCCTAGGTAGAGGAGGTGGTATACACTGGGAAAGCTCCGAGGAACACTGATTATTGTAGTAGCAATAGAATAGCGAGACAGATGCAACATTGCGGCGAAGAGAGAGATATTGCAGAGAGTTGGTGAGTAGACGGGAGTTAATGATACGAAAGGCTTTCCTTTCTAATTTGTCTAGGAGTGCGGTGTGAGAGGATCCTCCCCACACATGTGAACAATACTCAATACAAGGACGCACTGTGCCTATGTACAGAGCAAGCAGCTGCGCATGGGTAAAGAACCTCTTGAGGCAGTTGAGCACACCCAGCTTCTGGGAGGCTGCCTTAGCGAGACTGGTAATATGGTCTTTCCAAGTGAGAGCAGAAGCAAAAGAGACACCGAGGACATTGAGAGAAGATGAAGGGTTGATTTTTGTATTGTTGAAGAATAAGGGATAGTCCTCTGGATGTTCCTGACGGATAGTGAGATGGATAAATTGAGTTTTGGAAGCATTAAATGTAACAAGGTTTTCTCTACCCCAATTGGAAATAGTAGCTAGATCAGAAGATAAGTATTTTATGGCTTCATTACGTTTGCTTTTGAGGGACTGCTGGCTGGGACGTTCTGGAAAACTAATTGAGTGGTGTAAGGAAGAGTCGTCTGCATATGAATGGATGGGACTGGATGTACAGTTGAGAAGATAATTTATGAAAATTAGAAAGAGAATAGGAGATAGGACAGAACCCTGAGCAACACCGGATTTGATTGGATGAGGAAATGAGCGATGGCCGTCCACAACCGCAGCTTTGGAATGGCCGGAAAGGAAATTAGAGGTAAAGGCACAGATGGAGGGAAAGAAACCTAAGGAGGGCAGTTTGGAAATTAAAGATTTGTGGCAGACTCTATCTAAGGCCTTCGATATGTCTAGTGCAACAGAAAAAGTCTCACCGAAGTCCCGAAAGTTGGATGACCAAGAGTTAGTAATATATGAAAGAAGATCACCAGTAGAGCGACCCTTAACCCGGGAACGGCAAGACCACTCTTAAGAGGTTTTACTGGGCAACGGCGAGAAAGCTCTAAGGAGGGAAAGCCTAAATTTTTTTTTTTTTTTAAAAGGCCCCACTAGCACTTAAAACAATTTTTTTGTTTTCCTCTATACTTCATATCACTCCTCCACATCCCCTCCTTTCCCCCCCCCCCCTTCAATTATCACCTATTTTCCCTGTTATTCCCTTATTCATTGGTATATTTTCGTGCTAACATATTATGCAAGCCGGTTGCAGGGTGTGGTCATCGGTGTGTCTATGCGTGGGAAAGAGAGAGAGAGAGAGATACAGGCCTCAGTCACTCTCCAGGCTTAGAGAGAGGAGGGTGTAAGGCCAGCTTGCTCACACTTGATGAATGAACCGCACGCTAACAATTCGCAATTTTGACCAGAAAAATCATATTCCCACTTGTTTTATTGTTGTTACAGGTTACTATCTTCATGTTAAAGGTAAAATAGGCGCATATGATTAAGTAATAACGATATTTATCGTAAAATGACGATTATAGGCAGGAATGGAGCCTAATATTGCCGCCCAGAACTGTGGTGTTCACTACACCCTGCGCGCGCTTAATGGGTTAAGGAAGCCATACTGGCGATCTGAGAGCAGATTATAAGAAGAGAAAGCTTAAGAAATTTTGAAGCAGGAATAGTTTCAAAATAGTTTCATGAGAGCAATTGGACGATAGTTGGAGGGTTGAGAGTGGCAACCTTCTTTAGGACAGGTTGAATGAGAGCAAACTTCCAGCAAGAAGGAAAGACGTTAGAGGAGAGACAGAGATGAAAGAGTTTGCCTAGGCAAGGGGTCAGCACGGAAGCAAAGTTTTTAAGTACAACAGGAGGAACACCGTCCGGACTGTACGCCTTCTTAGTATTAAGCCATGAGAGGGTAGAAAGTACATCTTTTGGAGAGATTAGGATATTAGTCATAAGTAGGAGAGAGGGGGGTGGAGAGGGAAGAATAGCACCGGAATCATCCAAGGTAGAGTTTGTAGCAAACGTTTGAGCAAAGAATTCAGCTTTGTCAGAGGAAGAAGTGATGGTTGTACCATCAGAGTGGAAAAGGGGAGGGAAAGACGAGGAAGAAAAGTTTTTGAAGAGGTTTTTGGCTAGATGCCAGAAAGCTTGGGAAGAGCTAGAGTTGGATAGTTCAGTGCATTTATTATTGATGAAAGAGTGCTTGGCAAGTCGAAGAACAGATTTGGCTTAATTCCGGGCAGAAACATAGGAGGAATGTGATTCTTTAGTTTTAAAGCGTCGGTACCGATTGAATGCTTCCTCCTTGTCGTGGACAGCAGCAGAGCAAGCGTGAGTAAACCAAGATTTGTTTGCATTAGACTGAGAGAAAGAAAATGGAATGTACGCTTCCATGCCCGAGAGGATTACCTCGGTAATGCGTTCAGCACTCTCCTCGGGTCCTCGGCCACAGATGCAGAAGTCATTCCATGGGAAATCAAAGAAGTACTGCCGGAGAGCCTCCCAGTCGGCAGCGCCAAAGTGCCACAAGCGTCGATGGCTGGGAGGATCGGATGGCCGTACTGAAGAGATAGGACAGGTGACGGAGATAAGTTTATGGTCGGAGGAGCCCAAAGGAGAGAAAAGATTAACAGTATAAGAGGAAGGCTTAGAAGTCAGAAATAAGTCAAGAATGTTGGGCCGATCTACGAAGCGATCCGGGATATGGGTGGGTTGCTAGACCAGCTGCTCTAGGTCATTTATGATAGAAAAGACGTAGGCTTGTTCACCAGGTTGGTCAGTAGTGTGAGAGGAGAGCCATTGGCAGTGGTGAACGTTGAAATCTCCTAAGATGGAGATTTCAGAGAAGGGAGAGATATATAAAATGTGTTCCACTTTAGAGTTTAGATAGTCGAAGAAGTTGGGAAAGTCGGTAGAGTTGGGGGAAAGATAGACAGCACAGAAATATTTAGTATGAGAATGACAGGATAGTTTGAGCCATAAAGTTGAGAATTCAGAGGAGTCAAAATCGGGAACACGAGAGTAAGTGAGTTTGTTGTGCACGTATGCACAACATCCGCCTTTGGCTTTAAAACTAGGATAGAGAAAGTAGGAGGATACAGAGAAGGGGCTGCTGGAAGTTGTCTCAGATACTTGGGTTTCGGTGAGGAAAAGAAGATCAGGTTTGGAGGAGGAGAAATAGTTTCGACAGAGTGAACATTAGAGGATAGGCTGCGAATATTGCAAAAGTTGATAGTAAGAGTGACAGGCTGTGGTCCAGAGCATTTAGAGGGGTCGTCATATTTATATATATATCTAGCAAAAAAATAAATGTATACCGGTATATACAGTATATATATATACAGGTATATACGCGCGAGGGAACGCAAAAGTGGTCCCAGACCCTGAGAATAGGAACTTTACATGCTGTTTCTGTTCGGGCTCAGTCTCGTGTCGGCCACCCCCAGCATCGGGTATGTGTCTGAGTATATATATACATATATATACTGTATATATATATATATATATCTATATATATATATATATATATATATATATATATATATATATATATATATATATATATATATATACAGTATATTATGTGTGTTTGTGTGTGTGTATGTGTGTTCATATGTGTGTGGGTGTTTGTGTGTGTGTGTATAAATAGTTGAAAAGATGATGAGGGATGTAATATCCAAAATCTTTATTTATTTTGTTTTAATTGGCAAACGATTTTACATAGTTTCATGCCTTCATCGGTATCAAATTTGATATGTTACTGACAAAGTTCATAGTCAAACTAAAAGTATATACTAAAATCCCAACACTAAACATAAAAATAGTAAAACTAGACTCTACATTATATTTAGCATATAAAGCAATATTCCTGCACCAGATGGGCATATTTTACTTGTATAATGAAGTTGTGCATGTTGAAGAACCAGAAAATATGTGTAAATAGTAAACATTCAGTGAAAAACCGGAATATTGTGACGGGAGTGTATCGAGTGCATAGGAGGCAAAGCGACGTAGACCCTTCCCCGCTGGAAGCTTTAGCCACACTGAATCCCTTGCGCGTCTCTCTCACACTGCATGAAGGAGGGAGGAAGTAAGGGAGGTGTAGAGGAGGGTAAATGAATGTATTTGAGGTGGGAGAGAGAAAGTATAGGGAGTGAGAGAGGGAAAAAGTAGAATAAAGGAGGGGATAGTTGTTGGAGATAGGTGGAGGGGGGGGGGGGGGGAATACACTTGTAAGGGTAAGAGAGAAGGTGGTGGTATGGAAACATGTCACCTAATCACATATTGTATCCATTTCCATGGCACTGGTGCATTTTTTCTTGTTGTTTTTAAGTGTTAGATTCCAGAAGGTATGTCGTATTTGCCCAGTATATAATTCTGGAAGGATCCTTGCAGTCCTTGGGTTGTAATTTTTACTAATCATGGGTTGGTGAAATCGTATTTAATAAAGTTCATCATATCATAAATAAGTTACATTAAATTAACCTCAGTCAAATAATATTTGATTAACAGTGCAGTATAAACAGATGAGTGAATAAATTATATAGGATTGACTTCTGTCATGATTTCTCTTTATCCAAGTCCCAGATAAACAGTATTGTACTGTACCATTATGCTGGATTTTGCACCCACAATGTACGCTAATATCGAACGACGGTGATGGAATGATACTGCGATGGTAACGACGGAGCAATGACGGTGCAAAGACGTAACTGGCAGTTCTATGGTAATGGCTCAAAGGCACAAGGACAATGCACCACAGACGTTTAACGGCCTAAGACCGTTGGCCCCAAATTTCAAACATTTTGAAATTTGCTCGCACCTTATGGCCCCAGGATGCCCCTAGGATTACCACGATCCCCCCTAGCATTCCGCCACGTTTGCCAAGTCGTGGGGCAACAGGATCAAGATCCTGCATGTGTGAAGTACCCTTAAATGTTCCAGACGTTAACCAATCACTATAATATTTTTGCCACCTCACCAGGGGTACATCTAGCACCGAAGAATACTTCACTCTGAAATGAGGTAAATAATCTGTTATGATATTTACACTTTTCAAGTAATTAAATAATTAAAGGTCTCTATGTGTATTTGTTTTCAGCGTGGTGTTTCCCTGTGTTCATACCATTTTTATGTAAGCTGGATTTGGAATAATTATATAGGATGACTTATGTTTACTGTTCCATAAACTGGTTGAATGACCACCTAATGGCATTAACATATTCACTCTTTCAGAATTTGTAAGGAACTTTCTGGCTTACTTGACGAAACAAGTATCCTATACTAAGACATGTGCGAATTTCTGTGAATGAAAGTGTATAAACCATTGTGTAAGGTATATGTGCATGCATGTGTGTGTTTGATTGTATCTGTATATGTAGCCTATCTATTCTCGATGTTTTCATGTTTGTGTGCTTCATTGTATGTGTGTGCCTGCATTTTAGTGAGTATGCTTGTGTGTGTGTGTTTATAAATAGTTGTGACTATTTGCTTGTCTGTGTGTGTGAGTGTGTAAGCATGTGTGTGCATATACAGCAATAGAGTGTGTTCGTATATACAGTATAAACCCGTGTGTGTTGTGAGCGTGGCATACTGTGGGCAGCAGCGAGTCTGGTCGATGTAATGAGTGCGTGGGTTAGTTTTATGCCAACTTTTCCGTCAACATGAACGCCAGCATAATATTATAACTTAACAAGGCTGCACTTAATTAACCCTTTCAATGAGATGACGCCTATTAATGTTTTGCTTAGCTTACCTCCCGACGATTTGGTTTTGTATGTAGATAAGAACGGTTAAATTTAAATATGTCAATATAAACAGTATTTATGCCATACGGACTAAGGTGTTAAGTACAATGTATATACAGTATATATATATATATATATATATATATATATATATATATATATATATATATATATATATATATATATACAGTATATATATATATATACTGTATATATATATATATATATATATATATATATATCCGCAATAGATTGGTTACTTGGAAAGCGTAACTTGATAATAAAGAGAAGAACCAACGCAGGAATGAATAATAACACCATCTTGTACGACGTTTCGAGAATCGCTGTTCTCATCTTCAGGCCTATAGGCTAATTAAGATACAGCCAAAATTTACATAATGAAGAGTCCGGTTTTAGAGCCGGACAGTTTCTTTCTAAACCTTCGTTCTCCGCCATACGCGATCACTTGCACTGCCAGGACCCATGACTATACATGACTATACATGACACCCAGTTTAACATTCTGTCCAGTCATAGCTCTCAACTAGATCTACGAATATGTGAGGCTCTACACACCCATCTAGCTAAACCCGAAATAGGTACCCATGATTCCCCTTTCCATTTACTCTGTTTCTAATAACTATACTTACCTACTTTTGCTTTCACATATTTTCTTGTCTTTCACTTAATATAATTAATGTTCACGATTTAAGGATTACTATTATTATGTTATGTGTATTTTTATATTTTGACCATGTTTTCTCCAGCTTTGATATTACAGTTCTCCCATGTTCATTCCTTTCATTACTCTTATGTATAATTAAACTAGCCTTTATATTTTTAGTCACAATGTTGCTCTTCATTATGTAATGTTGGCTGTATCTTAATTATAGGCCTAAAGATGAGAACAGCGATTCTCGAAACATCGTACAAGATGGTGTTATTATTCATTCCTGCGTTAGTTCTTCTCTTTATTATATATATATATATAAACAATACTCTCATCACGAAGGAAGCGGAGGCGCAATATGAAGAGTAAGACCAGCGTTGTAATGAACACCTTTAATTGGAACGCGTTTCGGCTTAAACAAAAGCCATCATCAGCCTAAAAGCAAAGAAAAACCTACATGAAGACAATTGAAAACAAGTATACTAGGAAGTATAATATGAACTCGTAGGGGACACCAATATCATGATAATTAATTGTTAAAATAATACACATCTTGTAGTAAATTCTAACGAAAATTATGGTGATTAAAAATTGTTGTTCCGGAGTGTACAATTGTGGGAAGCGAGTAATACGTACGTTTAGAGAGTTATAAAAACAAGTAACATTTAATAATATATACATAATGTTCCTGATGGAGAGCTAACGGTACGAAAACTATGTAGTACAAAGGAGTACAAAGGAAATCAGGCAACAACAGATCTAGTGACCCTTCTAGGTTGCTTGTCCTCCAAAACACTGAGGATCAAGTGTCCAAACAGTGGTTTAGAGTGGGTAAGGGAACATTGGAAAGGAAATTACTGCCCTGGAACTAATGTCCGTGGCAGGATTAGGAAGTTAGTAGGGGACAGATGGGTTAGTAACTGAGGGGGGGATAAAATAAAGTTATTCATTTACAAACGCAGTCAGTCGCGGGTTTGATGCGAGATATTTGTCTACTCGGAGTTTAAATGAATCAACGGTGATGCAGTCTATAACGTTTCGGGGAAGCCCATTCCACAAGTTGACAACTCGATTGGAGAAGAAATTCTTAGATTCGTGTGAGTTAAAAGATTTACCAATAATTTTGCAACCGTTTCCCCAAGTGTAATTAGATTGGTCGATAGTGAAGTACTTACTACAGTTCATATTGTCGATGCCTTTGATGATTTTGAACACTTGAATTAAGTCACCTCTTAATCTGCGCTGGGTTAAAGGAAATAGATTTAATTCTCTAAGACGCTTTTCGTATGGTTTGTTCTTTAGGCTAGGTATCATTTTGGTAACTCTACGTTGAACTCGTTCTAGCTTGTTTATATCATTTTGGTAATAAGGGCACCAGGATTGAACACAGTATTCCAGAAGAGGGCGGACTAAGGAATTGTAAAGGGTTAGGATAACTTCTTTGGATTTATGCTCAAATGACCTGCCAATGTAGTATATGTAGTATATTATGCTAAGTTACTTGGGGGGGTATGTACATTTATTGAAGACTGCAAGTACTAACCAGTTAAAATTTAAAAGCACAGCAAGGGTGTAGAGTACTCATGTGACCCTAGGCTAGGCCGGAGTTTCTGGGTAAGGAGACTCTCGACAAGGAGACATGTTGCGTCGTTGGGCGACGAGTGAAGAATGGTGAAATATTTTATTTTTATTTATTTTTATTTTTTGTATGACTCACAATGGTCTCGGACAGCTGAGAAAGGAGGTTTGGACAAGGGAAATCCAGTTCCGTAAGACTTACCCTGATGTACCGCGATCCTAGCGGTGAGATGGCGTTTAGTTTGGCCAATGTAAGTGGAATTACATTCACTACATTTGAAATTGTACACCACTAAGGATCTTAGAGACTCGGGGATTCGGTCTTTGAACTTAAAGAAGCTAGCTAATGTGGTATGGGATTTGAATACAACTGTCAAGTTAATTTGTGGGAAACATTCTCGAAATAAATTATTGACTTTGTTTCGTATGGAAAATGGTGTTTTACCAGTGAAAGGAATAGAAGAATAAACCACTGCTTTTTGAGCTGTCTGAGGTTTCATAGGAGGTGAACGTAATTTATTTAATTGCTAACCAATATATGAGACTATAAAATTGAGAGGGAAAACATTAAGATTTAGAATATTCCTTAAGCGTTCAAGTACCAGGTAAAATGATGTCAATCATAATTTAGTTACATTTCTTGTAACATTATTAGATCCAATTACTACAAACATGTACACTGTTAAGGATTCCTTTTCGTTCGCTAAAGAGATTTGTAATCGGCATTATGGTGAATGCACAATGGCCTCTTTTGATATTAAGTCTTTATTTACAAATATACCTCTCAATGAAATTGTGGATATCTGCAGCGATCAATTATTTAATGATACTAACAATATTAATGGATTCAACAAACAACAATTTCACAAACTACTTTCCCTAGCTGTCAAGGAATCATTAATGATTTTCACTAATGATATATTTAAACAGAAGGATGGACTTTCCATGGGCAATCCACTCTCACCAACATTAAGTAACACATTCCTATCATTTCACGAAATCTATTGGCTTAACGACTGTCCCACTGCTTTCAAACCTGTTTTATATCGGTGCTATGTAGACGACACTTTTGTTGTTTTTAAATCTCCAAATCATGTCCCGCTCTTCCTTGACTACTTTAACTCCAAACACTCTAGTATTCAATTATGTCCCGCTCTTCCTTGACTACTTTAACTCCAAACACTCTAGTATTCAATTATGTCCCGCTCTTCCTTGACTACTTTAACTCCAAACACTCTAGTATTCAATTATGTCCCGCTCTTCCTTGACTACTTTAACTCCAAACACTCTAGTATTCAATTATGTCCCGCTCTTCCTTGACTACTTTAACTCCAAACACTCTAGTATTCAATTATGTCCCGCTCTTCCTTGACTACTTTAACTCCAAACACTCTAGTATTCAATTATGTCCCGCTCTTCCTTGACTACTTTAACTCCAAACACTCTAGTATTCAATTCACTTGTGAGATTGAAACTAAAAATAAACTACCCTTTTTAGACGTCTGTGTTGAAAAGAATGATAATACGTTTAGTACCTCGATATATCGAAAACCTACGTTCACATGTCTCCCTGCAAAATGTTCCTCAAATATCCCAATACAATACAAAAGAAATCTAATTACCACTTTGGTTACACGAGCGTATCATATTTCCTCAGTATATATTATATATATATATATATATATATATATATATATATATATATATATATATATATATATATGGGGTAGGGATATTAATATGAGAGAGAGAGAGAGAGAGAGAGAGAGAGAGAGAGAGAGAGAGAGAGAGAGAGAGAGAGAGAGAGATCCTCCTACCCTACCTCTCATGTTTACGCAGTCCTCTTGCAATAGATGAGGGAGACAGATACATCATTCACCGCTAGTTTAAATTTAGACTTACTTTTTAAGAACCTTAATTAAAGTCGTGTGTGTATGATGGTGTGTAGGTGTGTGTACATATTTAATACAACATGTTACAGTAGCTTCCATAATGATTACACATTACTTAGGATATTATGATTGAAAGTTAATGTAGTACTATGAAACAGCACACATAGGCCTACTTCAGACAATTCCATTACAGGCTCAAAAGCTTTAAAGGTTCGATGAAGCAAGTGTGTTTATCGGCCAAATATTTCTGACGTACTGTTGGTTTGATGAGGTAGTTGAAATAAATGGAAGGTAAGTAAATGTGAATTATAGTTTTTGATAATATAAATCAATATTTTGACACCCGTATTAAACACATATACACTATGGTAATACTGTGATACTCTGATTAACAACCCTTCAATGGATCCTATCGCCCTGTTTACCACCTAAACAATATGTCTACGCTCGAGTAAGAAGCAATTTTTTTTTTTTTTTTTTTTTTTTTTTTTTTTTCTATATTCCAACTTACTTCCTCTCGGGCATAGGCTGAGAGCCTTAACATTCACCGCTTTACAATGAACAGTGAAGCCCGTGAGGTCTTCTTCCAGTCTAGGGAGTGAGACATGTGAAGCACGTAGAGCACAACGAGCACCTGCCATCTTGCCTTCACATGAGGCACGGTGCTCACTCATGGCCCGAAACGACCCCATCTCTGAAGCCACCCCGCTCCCGTGCTTCACTGTCTCACCCCTTACACTCGGACTCTCACACCTACACACACACAACGCCACCTGTTGAGCAGATAACTCACCAGGCATTGCACCCCTATAGCATATTTTGAATATGGGAATATTCATACAGTGCTATTTAATCAGGGAACAATGAGGGTATTTTATTGACGTTTCGGTGGGCTTGTGGTAATGCACTGATACTAGGTACAGCACAAATTCCATCCCAATAATATCTTCCCATTGATACATCGGGATTTGAACCCGGGACCTTTGGATTACCAGGCCAGTAGCAAGACCACTCCACCACACCTCCCCTCAGGAGGGGTTATGATTATCAATTTATTTTTCAGGGCCTTACACTTTCCTGCATTGCTTTCGAAAATATATAATTTACTTTACATTGTTTGGTTGTTTATTGCAATATGTAATAAATATAATATAATATTTATATATTAATTTAGCAATGTTAAATGTATTAAATGTATATCGACTGTCTAAGCTCTAAAGTGGAACACATTCTATCTCTCTCTTTTATGAAATCTCCATCTTGGGAGATTTCAACGTTCACCACCGCCAATGGCTCAACTATCACTATACTGACCAACCTGGTGAACAAGCCTACGTCTTTTCTATCATAAATGACCTAGAGCAGCTGGTCCAGCAACCCATCTGTATCCCGGATCGTTTCGGAGATCGGCCCAACATTCTTGACTTATTTCTGATTTCTAAGCCTTCTTCTTATACTGTCAATCTTTCTCTCCTTTGGGCTCCTCCGACCATAAACTTATCTCCGTCACCTGTCCTATCGCTTCAGTACGGCCATCCGATCCTCCAAGCCGGCGGCGCTTGTGGCACTTTGGCGCTGCCGACTGGGAGGCTCTTCGGCAGTACTTCTTTGATTTCCCATGGAATAACTTCTGCTTCCTCGGCCGAGGACCCGAGGAGAGTGCTGAATGCATTACCGAGGTAATCCTCTCGGGCATGGAAGCGTACATTCCATTTTCTTTCTCTCAGTCTAATGCAAAAAAATCTTGGTTTACTCACGCTTGTTCTACTGCTGTCCAAAACAAGGAGGAAGCATTCAAATGGTACCAACGCCTTAAAACTCAAGAATCTCATTCTTCCTATGTTTCTGCCCGGAATCAAGCCAAATCTGTTCTTCGACTTGCCAAGCACTCTTTCATCAATAATAAATGCACTGAACTATCCAACTCTAGCTCTTCCCAAGCTTTCTGGCAACTAGCCAAAAACCTCTCCAACAACTTTTCTTCCTCGTCTTTCCCTCCCCTTTTCCATTCTGATGGCACTACCATCACTTCTTCCTCTGACAAAGCTGAACTCTTCGCTCAAGCTTTTGCCAGAAACTCTACCTTGGATGATTCCGGTGCTAATCCTCCCTCTCCACCCCCCTCTCTCCTACTTATGCCTAATATCCTAATCTCTTCTAAAGATGTACTTTCTACCCTCTCTGGGCTTAATACTAAGAAGTCGTACGGTCAGGATGGTGTTCCTCCTGTTGTACTTAAAAACTGTGCTTCCGTGCTGACCCCCTGCCTAGGCAAACTCTTTCATCTCTGTCTCTCCTCTAACGTCTTTCCTTCTTGCTGGAAGTTTGCTCTCATTCAACCTGTCCCAAAGAAGGTTGAATACTCTCAACCCTCCAACTATCTTCCAATTGCTCTCACCTCTTGTATCTCTAAAGTTTTTGAAACTATTCTTGCTTCCAAATTTCTTAAGCATTTCTCTTCTCATAATCTGCTCTCAGATCGCCAGTATGGCTTCCTCAAGGGTCGCTCTACTGGTGATCTTCTTTCATATCTTAATAACTCTTGGCCATCCAACTTTCGGGACTTCGGTGAGACTTTTTCTGTTGCACTAGACATATCGAAGGCCTTCGATAGAGTCTGGCACAAATCTTTAATTTCCAAACTGCCCTCCTTCGGTTTCTGTCCCTCCATCTGTGCCTTTGTCTCTAAATTCCTTTCCAGCCGTTCCATAGCTGCGGTTGTGGACGGCCATCGCTCATGTCCTCATCCTATCAACTCCGGTGTTCCTCAGGGTTCTGTCATATCTCACATTCTCTTTCTAATTTTCATAGATGATCTTCTCAACTGTACATCCAGTCCCATCCATTCATATGCAGACGGATCTACCTTACACCACTCAATTAGTTTTCCAGAACGCCCCAGCCAGCAGTCCCTCAAAAACAAACGTAATGAAGCCATAAAACGCTTATCTTCTGATCTAGCTACAATTTCCAATTGGGGAAGAGAGGACCTTGTTGTATTTAATGCTTCCGAAACTCAATATATCCATCTTACTACCTGTCAGGAACCTCCAGAGGACTATCCCTTATTCTTCAACAATACAAAAGTCAACCATTCATCTTCTCTCAATGTTCTCGGTGTCTCGTTTTCTTCTGCTCTCACTTGGAAAGACCATATTACCAGTCTCGCTAAGGCAGCCTCCCAGAAGCTGGGTGTGCTCAACCGCCTGCGCAGCTTCTTGCTCTGTACAGGGGCACAGTGCGTCCTTGTATTGAGTATTGTTCACATGTGTGGGGAGGATCCTCTCACACCGCACTCCTAGACAAAGTAGAAAGGAAAGCCTTCGTATCATTAACTCCCGTCCACTTACCATCTCTCTGCAATCTCTCTCTCTTTGCCGTAATGTTGCATATCTCTCGCTATTCTATCGCTACTACAATAATCAGTGTTCCTCGGAGCTTTCCCAGTGTATACCACCTCCTCTACGTAGGGTACGTAGTACCCGCCTTGCAACACAATCCCACCCTTACTCTGTGCAACTGTCCAACTCAAGATTGAAACGCTATTCTCAGACTTTCTTCTATTCAACTGATGAGCTCTGGAACTCTCTCCCAGAATCAGTCTTTCCCTCTTCCTATGACTTAAATTGCTTTAAACTCTGTGTGTTCAGGCATTTTAGCTCGAATGTCCCTTGATTTCGGCCCTGTCACTCTTTGAAATCTGGGGGAGGCACTCGCTGTAGGCAGTTATGCCTTTTGTCTCCCTCGTTCACATGGAAAAAAAAAACATATGCGTGTGTATGGACTGTTATATTTGCATAATGAAAAACATCAGAGTCATTTATTATCCTGATGGAAATAGCATCTCCCATAAATACACACACATATCTATATTAAATCATGCATCGTCAACAAATACAAGTACAATTTAGTGTTTGTGCAGGTACCATTTTATTTCACCTCCCAAGGTCAAACGCACGCTAGCCAATATTTTTGTTCGGAAACTCCAAGCAAGCATATAAAAGTGGCCCTCTGTGCTCTTTCAATGGCAGGGTTAGGCTGCACATGGTTTGATTGAGTATGGATTAGTTCTGAACATGGTATATACTGAACTATAACAGTGTAGTTGATGGTTACTTGTTTGATAAAATCAAAATGTATATTTTCATAACAACAATCATGGTTGTCGTGGAAATATATGTCATTAACATTGATCTAGCTTATTTGTATTTTTTAGAAGTGTTCTCGTGTTATATATTCATTAATTAATTAACTTTTCTCATTTGATGTGCATACACATGTAAAGTATTTGCTCAGATATATTTATTTATTTGTCACTATAATTGTCATGTCAGTATGTTTGCCCTAGATCTAAACCTGACGATGCCAGAAAGTATATTTACGAAGCGTGATGGGGTATGCCCGTATCGTACATCAAAGCTTAAGCGAAAAAGAGGTATGCAGTACATATACATATGCAGGTATATATATATATATATATATATATATATATATATATATATATATATATATATATATATATATATTATATATATATATATATTATACGAAGATATAAGAGAGGAGATGGAAGGGTACGTGAGAGAGGGTGATATGAGAGGAGAGGATTGAAGGAAAGAGGTTGTAAGAGGGAAGGAAGGAGGTACATGAAAGGTAAGAGAGGACATAAATATGCAAGGTAAGTTGAAAGAGAGACGGAAGGATGCTGCAGGTGTGAGAGATAGCGTAAGAAGATGGAAGATAAGGAAGATATAATATAAGGACAAAAACCGTGCGAGAAGTGGGCGAGGAAAATTAATTAATGACATTGAACGAGATGTACCGTAAGTGGGAGGCGGCTTTGAGTGTATACTGTAAATACCCGAATGATATATATATATATATATATATATATATATATATATATATATATATATATATATATATACAGTATAATATACTGTATATATATATATATATATATATATATATATATATATATATATAATAATGTCGATTGTCTGTCTGTCTGTCTGTTCTTTATAGGCGGCCGCAGTTTTTAAGCTAGAGCGTTCATACTTGGTATGCATAGTAAGGGGGTCCCTAGGCAGGTTTTAGTGAAAAAAGTAGAATTCCCCAGGGTGAAAGGGACGGAGAAAATGGGCGCGAAATCGGAAAAATGGCCGTTTGGGGCAGAAGGAGGCCTCCGATCGAAAAGGTGTATGGAACGAAAGTTATTCGCAGCCCCCCAAAATAGGGGTACGGATGTGGTCAGATCCAAAATCGGAGGTAATTTAGCGGCCGAAATCGAGGTCACCGTTTAATGAGGCACAGGGAGGTCGAGGCCGGTGTGGTAGTAGTGATTGATGATGGTGATTATGGTGATTACCCGGGCAACGCCGGGTACCCCTGCTAGTATATAATATTTTCGATTGTCTGTCTGTCTGTCTGTGTGTGTGTCTGTGTGTCTGTGTGTCTGTTCTTTATGAATGGCCAAATTTTTTAAGCTAGAGCGTTCATACTTGGTATGCATAGTAAGGGGGTCCCTAGGCAGGTTTTAGTGAAAAAAATATATTTCCCCAGGGTGAAAGGGACGGAGAAAATGGGCGCGAAATCGGAAAAATTGCTTTTGGTTTTAAAAAAAATTGCCGTTTGGTGCAGAAGGAGGCCTCCGATCGAAAAGGTGTATGGAACGAAAGTTGTTCGCAGCCCCACAAAATGGGAGTACGGATGAGGTCAGATCCAAAATCGGAGGTCATTTAGCGGCCGAAATCGAGGTCGCCGTTTAATGAGGCACAGAGAGATTATGGTAGTAGTAGTATTGTGATGATTGTGGTAGTAGTGATTGATGTTGGTGATTATGGTAGTAGTAGTGGTGGTAGTAGTGATGGTGATTATGGTGATTACCCGGGCAACGCCGGGTACCCCTGCTAGTCTATATCTTTTATATAATATTTTCGATTGTCTGTCTGTCTGTCTGTCTGTCTGTTCTTTATGCATGGCCACATTTTTTAAGCTAGAGCGTTCATACTTGGTATGCATAGTAAGGGGGTCCATAGGCAAGTTTTATTGAAAAAATAGAATTCCCCAGGGTGAAAGGGACGGAGAAAATGGGCGCGTTTAAAACAAAATGCCCGTTTGGGGCAGAAGGAGGCCTCCGATCGAAAAGGTGTATGGAACGAAAGTTGTTCGCAGCCCCCCAAAATGGGGGTACAGAAGAAGTCAGATCCAAAATCGGAGGTAATTTAGCGGCCGAAATCGAGGTCGCCGTTTAATGAGGCACAGGGAGGTCGAGGCCGGTGTGGTAGTAGTGATTGATGATGGTGATTATGGTAGTAGTAGAGGTGGTAGTAGTGATGGTGGTTATGGTGATTACCCGGGAAACGCCGGGTACCCCTGCTAGTATATATAGGCTATATACCGTATATCCCATGGTACCTGTCTTGCAACTCAATCCCACCCCTACTCTGTGCAACTCTCCAACCCGAGAGTGAAACGTTACTCTCAAACTTTCTTCTACTCAACAGCTGAGCTCTGGAATTCTCTCCCAGAATCAGTCTTTCCCGCTTCCTATGACTTAAATTGCTTCAAACTCTGTGTGTCCAGGCATTTTGGCTCGAACGTCCCTTGATTTTGGCCCTGTCACTCTTTCAACTATGGGGGAGGCACTCGCTATAGGCAGTTATGCCTTTTGCCTCCCTCAATCACATAGAAAACAAAAAAAATATATATATACAAGGAGGAAAGGGCATAACTTTGGGATGTGAGAAATGATAGAACAAGGTATTCTAAGCCTAAAATGTTCTATAAGAAATATTCCAAATCTCGACCGTTATAGATTTATTGCATGTTGAAAATAGTATTTTCTTCAGTAATTCCCCATAAGGCTGGCCTAGCTGTCCTAGTGCCTAGCACACCTCCATCTAACTGCAATAATTTTTGCCACATTATTATAATGATACTATAACTCGTATGTTACAAAATTACTATAGACATATTAGCTTACTTTGGCCCAGTTGGAAACTATTTGACATGGAAGAGTTCATTACAGTGATGCGGGGGAGGACACTACATTAAACCTTGACTATCTTTTTAACGGTTTAGATTTGGAATTTTTGTTATGGACAATTTGTTTGCTTAGAATACCTTGTTTTATCATTTCCCAAACTTATGCCCTTTTCCCCTGAGACACCCTGTATATATCTATATAATATTTTCGATTGTCTGTCTGTCTGTCTGTGTGTCTCTTCTTTATGCATGGCCACATTTTTAAAGCTAGAGCGTTCAAACTTGGTATGCATAGTAAGGGGGTCCCTAGGCAAGTTTTAGTGAAAAAATAGAATTCCCCAGGGTGAAAGGGACGGAGAAAATGGGCGCGAAATCGGAAAAATCGCTTTTGGTTTTTAAACAAATTGCCATTTGGGGCAGAAGGAGGCCTCCGATCGAAAAGGTGTATGGAACGAAAGTTGTTCGCAGCCCCCCAAAATGGGGGTACGGATGAGGTCAGATCCAAAATCGGAGGTTATTTAGCGGCCGAAATCGAGGTCGCCGTTTAATGAGGCACAGGGAGGTCGAGGCTGGTGATTATGGTAGTAGTAGTATAGTGATGATTGTGGTAGTGGTGATTGATGATGGTGATTATGGTAGTAGAATTTAAACCCGGACAACGCCGGGTACCCCTGCTAGTCTCTATATAATATTTTTGGTTGTCTGTGTGTCTGTCTGTTCTTAATAGGCGGCCACAGTTTTGGACCTGGAGAGCTGAAACTTTGCATGTGGGTGTCAATTGACCTGGGTCAGGTCATAGAGGGGGCGAGGCCACGATCGGAGGTCGTTTCAAGGCCAAAATTGAAAAAAAAAAAAAAATGCCGTTTGGGGCAGAAGAAGGCCTCCGATTGAAAAGGTGTATGGAACAAAAGTTGTTCGCAGCCCCCCAAAATGGGGTTACGGATGAGGTCAGATCCAAAATCGGAGGTCATTTAGCGGCCGAAATCGAGGTCGCCGTTTAATGAGGCACAGGGAGATCGAGGCCGGTGATTATGGTAGTAGTAGTATTGTGATGATTGTGGTAGTAGTGATTGATGATGGTGATTATGGTAGTAGAATTAAAACCCGGGCAACGCCGGGTACCGCTGCTAGTATATATATATATATATATATATATATATATGGCACTTACGTGCCTTTGGACTCGGGGCACCTCATATATATATATATATATATATATATATATATATATATATATGCCTATATATCACAAATACATGTGAGCTTCATGAAATTACATGATAGGGCTCCAGAGTATTTAAAGAGTAATTTTGTTAAAGCAAATGAGAGGATTGGACACAATACAAGGAATAGGATGTATCATTTTACGGTCCAGAGAATCCAAGGACAGGGTAAGCTAACATTCTTCTTCACTGCCATCAAAGACTGGAACATCCTACCCCAGTCAGTCCGTGAAAAGAGAACACTGTATTCCTTCAGACAGAGCTTGAAGGAGCACCTGAACCGGACACTAGCACCAAGCTTATGTCTACTACTAAATACGACATAAGAGATAGGCAAAACAAATTGAAATGATTACTGAAATATTTTGACCCGTCCAACTATAGAATGTAAGGTATCTTAATATAACCCCCTAGAAATACGCCTAACGGCCTTATTGGGCTATTCTTAGTTGGAATTATGCAAAGCTGGTACATGTCATATTTGTAACATATTATGTGGTACCAACATTGTAAAATGCTAACTGAATAAATATTATTATTATTATTATTATTATTGAGCTACAGGCAAATGCTTTAACTCCCAGCCAGTATTGGAATCACGGACAGTCAGGACTCGAGTCCATGATGTAGTTAATAACGCATAGACTCGTCCTGCAGGACTCTGTCCTTCTAGACATAGGATATTCATTCACTAATCACAATGAAGCCAGGAGGTCTTATTTCATATTACCAGTGAAACAATACGGCGACCAAATGGGTTTATGCAACCGGCTCTTTCGTATTCCTGCCTTGACAGAACTACGGCACCTTTCTGTCTCCTCCTGGCACGGTGCTGTTTCTGATCTTGTAAGGCACATCACCATTCTCTCGCCGTCTCATCTCGTAATTTTAGACGACTTTCTGTCTCTCACATCCCCTTTTCACTTGCTAAGTATTGCATCCATAGCATATTTTGAATTTGGGAATATTCATACAATGGTATTGCACTGGAAACAGCAAGGATGCTTTTTTTATGGCGTTTCGACGGGCTCTGTGGTAATACACAGTAACTAATATATAGAGGACAAACTTAATTTCAGAAACATTTTCCCGTTGATAAATCAGGATTTGAACCGGGGATTATAAGAAATATATGTTCTTAACTTCTAGCAGGTTATAATTGATCAAATTACATTATTTTGGCACATGTATTTTGCTTGAGTATATCACAGGCACACTGGATTTACTTTTCTAAGGTATGTAAGGTACAAATGCAAGGAAATATGGGAAGAAGTTTATTAAAAACCTTTTTTTATATCGTGTTTAGATCATAATTATAGTTACATATTTTTGTTTAGTATGGTAAAGTAGGTAAACACACATACAGAAACACTCCAAAGTTGTTTCACCCACGATGTACACACTCTAGTGTGTTTTTTATGAAGTTTTCTCTCTCTCTCTCTCTCTCTCTCTCTCTCTCTCTCTTTGTTAGCGCGTGTGTTTGTGTGTAGTGTATTTGTTTGTAGGCACCTCAGTATCGCCTCCCCCCCCCCCCCCCGCCTATAGCTTCCAATACCTGGTTCACCAATACCTGATATACTGGCCAGTTCTTCTCTTTCACCCCTGATCGATGCGCTTGTTGCACTAGTATTTTATTTTCCTGGCCCCTTCCACTGCTAATGTAGCTGTGTTATTATTTAAATAATCAACCCCATATCCACTGATATATCTAGTTTTGCTGTGTGCTTGTGTAGTTACTATATTTATTTGTCAATTTTTTTTCTTCCTCCCGATTTTGTATTATTTTTATTATTTGTATTATATATTACATTCAAATATATTACAAATAAAAAATCACCTTTAAAATGAAAGTGTTGGTTGTACAGTTTTGTTTTTGTTTTTTCTTTTTTCTCAGAGAGGTATTTCGTAAGTCTGTTTTAACTAGCAAAATAGTGTTTACATTGATGAAGCTTGCGGCAAATTGTAGCCGAGTTTGGAATCTGCTAAAAATTATCATATTTCAAACTTCTCTTTGTACGTTGTGTTCTTGTACTGTAAATGACTCGTCAATATTATAAGCAACATGAATACATCTAATCATAACGTAGGTGAAAATAGACGGATAATTTGCTCGTCATCGGCATTATTTTGGTTCAGATACTATGACTGCGAATATCTGCTATTGAAGCTACTCTTGCGACGCCAGCCGAACTCTCAACAAGATATATGGCGTTCGCCCTGGATGCTGTCACAATTACGAATCCACCTGACAATTCCTGTTTACATTGTTGCGTAATGGAATAAAACATTGACAGTAAGAAGCTCTGGGACAACAACACAACATATATTCAAGACATTCATTGAGATTGAGAGAGATAGAGAGAGAGAGAGAGAGAGAGAGAGAGAGAGAGAGAGAGAGAGAGAGAGAGAGGGGGGAGGGGGGGGTTTGGCATGTATATAAAACATTGACAGTAAGAAGCTCTGGGACAAAAACACAACATATATTCAAGACATTCATTGAGATTGAGAGAGATAGATAGAGAGAGAGAGAGAGAGAGAGAGAGAGAGAGAGAGAGAGAGAGAGAGAGAGAGAGAGAGAGAGAGAGAGAGAGAGAGGGGGGGGGTTTGGCATGTATATAATAGTATTTTTTTTTTTTGTGACGTCGAGAGAGTTTCTGCCTGTTGCGTGTTAGTATGTGTGTATGAGTGTGCATGTAAGTGCGAGTGCGAGTGTTTGTGAGATAATAGTAAGAGTTGCAATGAGTGTTTGAGAAGACAAAGACCTTAGAAGGGAGTGGACAAGAGAAAATAACATGAACAAGGGGATAGAGAGAGAACAACCAACAACTGGACATATAAAAATCCTAGCCAATAAACTACTGTAAAAAATAAACCAATAAATAGATAAACAAATACCAATAAATGAAAGCCGGCTATTTATATATCACACACATATAAGAAGGTTGCCAAATTAATATCTTGACTTTTTTCAAGAAAATTAATGTTTGATGTAGATGAATATTATGTGCTTTATATAAGTAGCAAACAATAAGTTACTAACAATGTAATTAATTGTTGTCATCTCAAGAGCGTCAACAAGAAAACTGACCTGGAAGATAACTATAACTATACCAAACGATTTAAAACGCAACCAACAACGTGCTGAAAAGCAAAACAAGAAGAACAATACTCTGTTCATGAAAAGGATGTTGATAATCTAGAAGCAATTAAACGGAGAGTAACCAAAATAATTATCCTACTTTAAAATATTCAATACTCTGAACGGCTTAAATAAATTAACCTATTCCAATTAACCAACTGCAAAATAAGATGGTGGGTGGATAGGACTTGCTAGCCTTTATTCGGCAACCCATCTAGGGGAGACAACCTTATACACATCCAGGTAGATGGGACTTGTCAGCTTTAGTCGGCAACCTGTCTAGGGGAGTAAACCTTATGCAAATCCGCACTGCTTACCTAAGGGTTAAGAGGTTTGTGGATGGACTAGCCGAGCACCACTGTAGAAAAATAGTGATAAAATATATACAGATGGTCTCGGAATCAGACTGACCCAAAGTTGAGTGGTCAATCCTGTAAGATAAGTCCTTCAGTAAACTGGTACGGGTTGTCCTCACAGGGGATATGTCTGCTTGGGGGCATTTTATGTATGGCCTCCCTGGTAAAGAGGAGTAAGGCGTCCGGCAATAGATACAGTAGACAGATAGAAAATAAGAGAGCTTCTTAATCTAGGTCTTACAAATATTAACGACCATAAACAAATGTCAAGTAAGTACAGTATAATGCAATACAGTGGAACAGATTATTTAAATATAAATAAAAGGACAGATTACAATATAATCGGAAAACGTTTTGATTAACATTGAAACAACATAGTGGAATAAAATGCCAAATAACGTTGTAGTTCAAGCATTTATATATACTTATAATAATATATCGCCCTGCATCCCCGAATATGTCTCTGTTTATGCCAGAGTAATACATATTTCCCACATGTCATTGATTTATAGACTTCCAGCTGACATATGTGGCTATCATCCCTCTCCCAATCTATTACGTTCTTTTCACAGTAACGTTACCAATCCTTAACCTTTAACAAGCAGCCCAGTGAGGATTTGTAATAGGTTGTTGCTTGCTTTCCTTTGTAATCTTTATCAATGATATGTAAAATGGCAAGTAATCTGTCGAAATAATAGATAGATAAGCAAGCTTTTAAACACATAGAATATCAAATAGCTGTGTGATAAAGAAAAGAGTAAACACGAAATAGAAATACGAGCAAGAAAGTAAACTAGCATAACAAAATTAACCAAGTACCAAACACATAAACTGGCAAACATACAAATAAGATAGACAGTGCAAACATATATAAGAAAAACGAAACGTGCAACCATGCAAAAATATAAATAATAATAATAATAATAATAATAATAATAATAATAATAAAGTAGACCTGCCGTTTCGCCCAAAATCAAAACGGCATACCCAACTCTGCGATAGGTCACCATCAGCACTACTAGTCAATCATTACTATCATCATCACTACTACTATTACTACTATTCTCCTATTCTCTTTCTAATTTTTATAAATGATCTCCTTAACTGTACCTTAATTCCCATCCATTCATACGCAGACGACTCAACCTTACACTACTCCATTAGTTTTTCAGAACGCCCCAGCCAGCAATCCCTCAACGACAAACGTAATGAAGCCATAGAACTCTTAAATTCTGATCTAAATACTATTTCCAATTGGGGCAGAGAAAACCTTGTTAACTTTAATGCTTCCAAAACCCAATTTCTCCATCTATCTACCCGTCAGGATCTCCCAGCGGACTATCCCTTATTCTTCAACAATACAAAAATCAACCTTTCATCTTCTCTCAATATTCTTGGTGTCTCTTTTTCTTCTGCTCTCATTTGGAAGGACCATATTACCAGTCTTGCTAAGGCAGCCTCCCAGAAGCTGGGTGTGCTCAACCGCCTTAGGGGGTTCTTTTCCCCTGCACAGCTTCTTGCTCTGTACAGGGGCATAGTGCGCCCTTGTATTGAGTATTGTTCACATGTGTGGGGAGGTTCCTCTCACACCGCTCTCCTAGACAAAGTTGAAAGGAAGGCCTTTCGTATCATTAACTCCCGTCCACTCACCAACTCTCTGCAATCTCTCTCTCTCCGCCGCAATGTTGCATCTCTCTCGCTATTCTATCGCTACTATAATAATCAGTGTTCCTCAGAGCTATCCCAGTGCATACCACCTCCTTTACGTAGGGCACGTGGTACCCGTCTTGCAACTCAATCCCACCCCTACTCTGTGCAACTCTCCAACCCAAGAGTGAAACGTTACTCTCAAACTTTCTTCTACTCAACATCTGAGCTCTGGAACTCTCTCCCAGAATCAGTCTTTCCCTCTTCCTATGACTTAAATTGCTTCAAACTCCGTGTGTCCAGGCATTTTGGCTCGAACGTCCCTTGATTTTGGCCCTGTCACTCTTTCAACTATGGAGGAGGCACTCGCTATAGGCAGTTATGCCTTTTGCCTCCCTCAATCACATAGAAAAAAAACAAAAAACAAAAAAACTACTACTACTCTCACCATCATCACTACTACTTTCATTATCACTACTACTTTTTTTGTTTTGGAGGACAAGCAGCCTAGAAGGGTCACTAGAACTGTTGTTGCTTGATTTCCTTTGTACTCCTTTGTACTCCTTTGTACTACTGTTATCATCATCACTACCATCATCATATCTAATGTCAATATTATCACTAAATCTGCAATCATCATCACTGCTATTATCACCATCAACAATATCCCCAGTATTACTACCATCACTTCTAATGTCAACTAAACTAAACCTAACAAATGCGGGCGAGTTTTGTTTTCGCCCCCTGATCGATGGCGTTCTGTGTGAGTGTGCCCACGGGCCACACACACACAACGCCATCATCATTGCTTGGGAATAGGTACAGGGGGGGGGGGGGGGTTTCTGGTGGCTGGGGGGCGGGGTCTGGTGGCTTGGGGTGGTGGGACTGGTGGCTTGGGGGCGGGGTCTGGTGGCTTGGGGGGGGGGGGGGGGGGGGCAAAACATTGTTAGGCCCTAAGATCATAACTATTGCACAAATTAAAAAAAAAAAAAAAATTACCGTCGAATTCACGCACCGAAGGTTCGTGTGAAGTTTGGTGAAAATCCGTCAAATGGTCTAGGAGGAGTTCTCAGACGGACAGACAGACAGACAGACAGACATTTCGGTTAGCATGTACCACTATACGGGGGGCGATACCACTCTGCTTACGCAGAGTTGATAAATGACGTGTAAATAGTAAAACTGACAGGGAGAGAGGGAAACTTGATAGTAGGCTAGAGGGAAAATCATTTATAACCTGAATAAATCCCAAATAAACGAATCACATCAGTAAAATAATATCAATGCCCTTGCATGCGACACGAAGCAATGTAGCACCAAATTAGATGTTCAAAGACTGTCAGTAACCTTTTAATTTATATATATATGGAAATCCAAGCCCCTTTCTTAGTCAAGATGTATTACTCCAGTCTGCAGAACAGCATTCAGGATCGCATTTAGCCTGTATCATGGCTTCAAGTTTGAAATTGGTCACTTTGAGCTATAGAATACTATGAGGTGATTGGCTGAGGGTATAAATGCGAACAACATATATTAGCTTCAAATACAAACATAAAATATTACTACACAGAACCATCAGTCAGTCAGCTAATAATGGAGTTATCTAGCTCAATGATACTAACAAATTAACATTTTATGTTAGTTAAAATAGGACTTCAAAGGCAATCAACCCTTTTGGATTATTAAGCGAGCACACTGCAAGTCAAGTACAGTTGGTCAAGGATGAAAGTATACAGTTTTTCGTCTGCTATAGCCACACATGGTTTGTCATGTTGGCAGCCATGACAGCCTTTCCACTCGCCCAAACCATCCCAACACACATGGGGTTTTCATTGGCAGAGATAACTTTCTGGTGACGCCCATTAGGAGGAGAGTTGTTTAGCAGTTGTGAAGAACTGTAACATAAACTTACAGCTTTGTTCAGTAACGGAGATGCACTACTACTATTATACCGGTATATAATATTACTATCATTATTCCAATAATTTCGGTTATTATTAAATATTTCTAGGTTTATATTATATAAAATATTAACAATACAAATGCATTATTATTATTATTATTATTATTATTATTATTATGCTTAATGGTGTATTATATATATTTACTGTTAATGTTATGATCATTATTATTGTTGTTAAGGTAATTAATAATATATTAATCGTAGGATATAACTTATCAATATTTATAATGTATATTTATTACTATTATTAATTATTTAGAAATATGCGATTCTTCTTCTTGACCAGTTACTTTAAATATTCAGTAGACAAAATTCCTTGACTAAAAGACAGTTACTAAGGTTAGGGACTAACCTTTGGTGTGCAAGCAATACATCGGATTCGTAAATTATATACGAGTTATTTGGTTCGTTCTGATAGACTGTCACTTACGAATTATAGCTTAAAATATATGTTACGTAGGTAAGAAATACAAATACAATTGTTTTTTGTTCATTATATATTATATATTCAATATATGTCCCATCCCCCCATCCTGTTTATCACTGCCTGAAGCCTATCGGGATTGGACAGAGCATGGTTCCGAGCGGTCTCAGGTCGGTTTCGGAACATCTGAGCTCGGGCTCTGAGATATGGCTACCAGGGCTGCCAACATGACAAACTATGTGTGGCTATAGCAGACGAAAAACTGTATACTTTCATCCTTGACCAACTGTACATTGTCAGGACTGGAGCCACTAATCAAGAATCTCAGTCCCTTGCATTGTATGAATATTACCATATTCAAAATATGTTATGGGGGCAGTGCCTAGTGAGTAAACAGTTCAAAAGGTGGAATTTGAAAGATGAGACAGTGGCAATGCAGCTTCAAGTTCAAAGTTACAACCGGCCACGAGAAGACAACCAGGTGTCGTAAGTATATGAAGGTAACGTCATGAATGGCTGGAGCCGGCTGCATCATTCAAACTGTCTCAATGCTTCATATATACAGTATATATATATATATATATATATATATATATATATATATATATATATATAAATTGAAAGAAACCCCAATGAACAGGACCTCATTTATATATCTTAATCTAAAAACGTCCTTAACACATAACCACTTCACATAAAGTACATTATAGGTTCATAAATGATGAGCGATTGCGACTGCCGAGAATCGTCTTGGGACCCCCCAAACATGACAACAGTGGTCTACCACTGTACTGCCAAGAAAGTAAAGGTTTAGCACACACTCTTCGTACTGTACAAATCCCTTGTCGATATATAGGAACATGCACTGAGTGTTACACTAAACCCAACCTCATAATGACAGTAATATGGAAGTATTGAAACACATAGATATAGCATTATGCAATAAATGCTAATGAACACATTATTTTCATACCATCATAATCTACAAACATCCTCAACATCTAAACACTTCACACGAAGTACATTGTATGGATACTAATTAGCAGAGGTGAAACATATAAATGGAGGTCTGGCGCCACGCTAGTCATACCAGTGCCTACGACTTTAAATTGTTTACACTTGTCAAGGGACTGGAGTTCTCGCAGAGAAGCTCCAGTCCTGACGTTATTCTTGACTTACAGTGTGCTGGCTTATTAATCCAAAAAGGGTTAATAGCCTCTAAAGTCCTATTTTAACTAATGTTGTTGTCTTTTCTCTATTCCATCTACTCCCTCTCGGGCATACTGTAGGCTGAGAGCCTGAACATTCAACCGTTATTGAACGGTGAAGCCCGTGAGGTCTCGTTCCAGTCTAGGGGGTGAGATATGTGAAGCACTTTTTAGCTGCAACCAGGCCCTACCATCTTGTCTTCGCAGGATGCATTCGGCTGATTTGCTCACTGACAGCTCGAAGCACTGGAGTGAGGAAGCTTCAGAGATGGGGCATCTCTGAAGCTTCCTCACTCCAGTGCTTTACTGTCTCACCTCATAGACTCGGACCTTCACGTTCAGAATGCCGCCTATTGAATTACACTTGTTCATCTATTGATTATTAATTTTGTGTTTGTATTATATATATTGAATATTGATTGTAGATTTATTTCACCATTGTAACAATTCACTGGCCACTACTTTCATGCATCGATTCAAACTGCAGAAAATCATCGATTAATTGTTTTGGGCTGTTATGCAAGGACGAGTCAGCTGACTAACTGACTATGTGCGTGGATTGGTGTGTAGCGCAGACCGCCCACCATGTCGACAATAATTCGGATAAGGGGGCTCAAAAGGCTGATTTTAGGATTGAACAAGGACAAAATTATAATTTCCGCTTTGACAGTATACTTCCAATTAATTCGATTTTAGTAGTACTATTGACAGACTAGATATCGCCATAAAATGAGGGGGATCAATATACACTGATTATTTTGTGTTTCTATGTGGATGAGTGCCTCCCCCAGAGTTGAAAGAGTGACAGGGCCAAAATCAATGGATGTTCGAGCCAAAATGCCTGGACACACAGAGTTTGAAGTAATTTACAAAAGAATACAAAGGAAGGCAAACAACAACAGACCTACTGGACCATATAAGGCTGCTTGTAAAAAAAAAAAAAAAAAAAAAAAAAAAAAGGACTTTATCTGTAGAAAGACTGTGGTCATAAAAACTAAATTATAGAACTATGTACGATACTAAAATGGTCACATTACTCGGGCACAAACGCAGTTAGTCACGGGCTCATGGCAAGATAGTTATCAAATCGATATTTGAATGTTTGGACTGTATGGCACTCTACAACGCTTCTAGGCAATTTATTCCACAAGTTGACCACTCTGTTGAAAAAGAAGTGCTTCGCTTCGTGTGAATGAAACACCTTTCCGACAATTTTGTAAACATTATTTCTTGTGTAATTTGAGTTATCTAGTGTGAAGTACTTACTTGCATCCATGTTGTCATGGCCTTTGATAACTTTGAAAACTTGGATTAGGTCCCCTCTCATTCTGTGGTTCGTCAAGGTAAATAGGTTTAACTCTTTTAGTCGTTCCTCATACGGTTTGTTTCTTAGTCGGGGAATAATTTTAGTTACTCTCCTTTGCACTCTCTCTAGTTTTCCGATGTTCTTTACATAATATGGCGACCAAAACTGGACACAATATTCCAAATGCAGACGAACTAATTAATTATATAAAGTGCGTTTAAACGTTTTTGGATTTATAATCAAAAGATCTCCCAATGAAGCCAATAATTGTATTTGTTTTTTAATAACTTCGGCGACTTGTTGGGCAGATTTGAAATTACTTGTTATATTTACTCCAAGGTCCGTTTTTTGTATTACGTTCTTTACTTGAATTCCATTTATCGAATAGTTTGCGCTTTCATTTTTACTGCCGATGTGGAGCACTTTGCATTTGTCTATATTGAAATTAATCTGCCATGTCTGAGCCCAGTTAGATACCGTGTCTAGATCATTCTGAATCTCTTGTATGTGCGATGGCGAGTTTACTTTGTTTGCAATTTTTGTGCCATCAGCGAATTTCGAGATTCTGCATGATAGCCAATCATCAATATCATTAATATATATAAGAAACTAGCAGGGGTACCCGGCATTGCCCGGGTAATCACCATAATCACCATCACTACTACCACCACTACTACTACCATAATCACCATCATCAATCACTA
The DNA here is from genome assembly GCA_032716605.1 of Paralithodes platypus. Taxonomy (NCBI): domain Eukaryota; kingdom Metazoa; phylum Arthropoda; class Malacostraca; order Decapoda; family Lithodidae; genus Paralithodes; species Paralithodes platypus. The sequence continues at coordinate 48,222,388 of CM064509.1, read as the reverse complement.
CTACCACAATCATCACAATACTACTACTACCATAATCACCGTCCTCGACCTCCCTGTGCCTCATTAAACGGCGACCTCGATTTCGGCCGCTAAATGAGCTCCGATTTTGGATCTGACCTCATCCGTGCCCCAATTTTGGGGGGCAGCGAACAACTTTCGTTCCATACACCTTTTCGATCGGAGGCCTCCTTCTTCCCCAAACGGCCATTTTTTTGGCATTTTTTTCGCTCCCGTATACTACATAAGTTCTGCCGAAAATTGTATTAAACAACAGTGTCTCTTATTTCCACTAAACTCGCCTAAAACCATCTCCAAAGTCTGGGCTCTCCAACGGTGCCCCACACTCCCACCTGGCACCAAAACTGTGGGAGGAGTTTAGTAACAAAGGTCGGGTAGGTCGGGTAACTGACAGACAGACAGACAAACATTGACCTTTATTTATTAAGATAGAATTGGACCGAGAAATGAGCCTTGTGGTACAACACGTGTAACATTAATCCAATTTGAGGCTTTGGCGTTAATAACTACTCGTTGCTTTCACTCACTTAACCAATCCTGAATCCAATGAAGAACAAGCCAGTGAATACTGTGAGCTTTAAGTTTTACTATCAGTCTGCTATGAGGCACTTTATCGAATGTTTTTTGAAAATCAAGGTAGTCGATGTCTACTGCTTTATCTTCTGTCATATAAATTTAAGATATCGTGGACAAATTCAAAAAGGTTTGTCAGACATGAGCGCTTACTTCGGAAACCATGTTGTGTCCTTTATATGATGAGTAATAGGATGAGGGGAAGATGGATTCAGGGAGAGAGTACCAGAGCTCGGCTGTTGAATAGAAGAAAGATTGGGAATGTTTCATTCTTTGGTTGGAAAGTTGCACAGAGTTGGGGTGGGATTGTGTCGCTAGGCGGGTGCTACATGCTCTATATAGAGGAGGTGGTATGCACTGGGAGAGCTCTGAGGAACACTGATTATTGTAATAGCAGTAGAGTATCGAGAGAGATGCAACATTGCGGCGAAGAGAGAGAGATTGCAGAGAGTTGGTGAGTGAACACGAGTTAATGAGACGAAAGACTTTCTTTTCTACTTTGTCAAGAAGTGTTGTGTGAGTGTGTGAGAAGATCCTCCGCACATATGTAAACAATACTCAATACATGGACGCACTGTGCCCCTGAACAGAGAAAGAAGCTGTGCAGGGATAAAGAACCCCCGGAGGCAGTTAAGTACACCCAGCTTCTGGGAAGCTGCTTTAACAAGGGTGGTAATATGTTCTTTCCAAGTGAGATCAGAAGAAGAAGAGACACCAAGAATACTGAGAGAAGATGAAGGGTTGATTTGTGTATTGGTAAAGTATAAAGGATAGACCTGTGGCTGTTCTTGATGGGTAGACAAATTTAGAAATTGGGTTTTGTAAGCATTGAAAGCAACAAGGCTTACTCTGCCCCAAATGGAAATGGTTGATAGATCAGAAAATAAGTGTTTTATGGCATCATCATGTGAGTTTTTGAGTGATTGCTTGCTGGGTGGTTCTGGATAACAAGTTGAATAGTGTAAGGTAGAGTCATCAGCACATGAATGGATAGGACTGGAGGTACAGTGGAGAAGATCATTAATGAATATTTGAAAGATAATTGGAGACAGGACAGAACCTTGAGGAACACCGGAGTTGATAGGTTAAGGAAGTGAACGATGGCGGTCCACAACCACAGCTATGAAACGGCCAGAAAGGAAATTAGAGATAAACCCACAGATAGAGGGATAGAAACAGAAAGAGGGTAGTTTAGAAATTAGAGATTTGTGCCATACTCTATCAAAGGCCTTCGATATATCTAGTGCAATAAAAAAGGTCTCACCAAAGTCCTGAAAGGAGGATAACCAAGAGTTAAGGGGCCCTCACACAGTCAGGAGTGCGAGCTAGAGTCACTAGGAGTAGGGGACAATTCGGTCTTGCGGGCCTATTCTCGGTGAAAATCGATGACTCCTAGTGACTCCTAGCGACTTCTGTTATACTCCCACTCGCTCGCGGTGAAAATCAATGATTCCTAGTGACTAGCGACTCATAGTGACTCCTGTTAGACTAGCTCGCACTCCTGACTGTGTGAGGGCCCCTTTAGTAGGATATGAAAGAAGATCACCAGTAGAACGACCCCTAAGGAATTCATACTGGTGATCTGAGAGTAGATTATGAGCCCTCAGAGTGGAAAAGGGGAAGGAAAAACGAGGAAGAAAAATTGTTGGAGAGGATTTTGGCTAGATGCCAGAAAGCTTGGTAAGAGCTAGAGCGACTAGAGTAACTAATAATTGCAAGTGATCAACATTAATACTAATGGCACAAGGAATAAATCATATATATACAATACAATAGATGTGAAAAGCTAATGAAATGCAATAAGATTTATACTGTATGACGTGGGGATAAAGGGAAGGAAACTAGCTAAGTATTGTGTATAAGTACCGTGGACTTGTACGAAGTGAACCAAATATAATAAAACCAATATTTATGTCAACAAAGTCATTCACAATAAATAGAGTATGAATATATTAGGTCAAAGGGAGAGCGTGTGTATTGTATAAGTTTGACTTTAAAGAGGATCGGTGTCTGAAAGCAAGATACAAGACTTAGTAATTTTCACTAAATCTTAATACTCTTTCCAGGGGTCACAGGTATAGGTGAGTCTGGGCTAATGACATCTTAGGGGAGGTGGTGGAATGCCGGGTGCTGAACTTTTGTTTCTCACCCACTGAGGGTGCAGGGGGATTTGTCTTCTTGGGGTTCATCTTTTTCTTTGCCGATGGCAATCACTTTGGCAAATCACTTTGGTAGAGTATTTATGTACTATCTCCTTGTCAGGTCCTGATGAAAACAATGAGAGTATAATTTTTTGTGTCAGGATATGTAGACACGGTAACATGATACCTAGACACCTGGGCTCGTTTGTGCAAGTTTGATGTTGTGTCTGGATACATAAACACCTGGACTCATTATTTTGTGTGAGTTTGTCCCACCCACAGGATACCTATTGGACTAATCAAGGTACCTAGAGGACACCGTGACAGGATACCTAGACACAGGTTTTGCTGACAGGATACCTAGTCGACCCACCACAGGATGCCTAGAGGAGTGACCTTGTCTAGTTGAAGGTTGGCTGACAAGTGCTGGTCTGGTTGAGAGGTATGTCTCGATTCTGTTCCTCCTCGGGGCCATGGTCTTGAGGGTATGAAAGTCATCCTGTTCCTTTATTTGTGACCTGATGTTGAGTCCTTTTTGCTCTGGTGACTCAGGTAGAGTTGAGATGAGGGGCAGCAGTACAGATAAGACCGGCTGGGTATTCCCCGGGGAACGGAGAGTGGAGCTAGTGACGTAGTGGGTGGGGGCGGAACTTGTGACGTTAGATGATTCACAGTGGATGGAGCTGGTGGTGGGTACTGCATTGTTTTTTGTGAGGTTGCTGGTGTTGAGATGATGACTGCAAAATTTGCTGTGGCCTCTCTTGTGGTTGAATTGAGCGTAACACCTATAATAGCTATGCATTTATTAATTTTTGCATTACTATTATATTTTTTCGGTTGATCCATATTAAGGGTGAAAAACGGGTTTCATCATATTGAATAATAAATCAATTGTATGTATGTGAGGGGTGGTGGAGTTACTGACTGAATTACATAAACAATTAATATATTAGTGTCTAAATACATTGATCAACAAATGTATGCATTCAAAGACAATATTTATACCTATAATCATGATATCTACGGCAAACTTAGATTTGATGGACATCATAATAAAACGGAGATAACCGAGCTTCGAAAATCAGCATGTAAGGACATTCGCAGTAAGCATTTAAAAGAAGAGGATGAAGCAAGCATAATGTATTATAAAGGACAGTCACTGAAGAGGATGAAGCAAGCATAATACATTATAAAGGACAGTCACTGAAGAAGAGGATGAAGCAAGCATAATACATTATAAAGGACAGTCACTGAAGAGGATGAAGCAAGCATAATACATTATAAAGGACAGTCACTGAAGAAAAGCAGAACCAAGAAAACGTGCATAGCCCGTTTACGTTATACGTTAAATACGTTAAGTGTGTGGCACGAGGGTTTATGGTAATTTCTTCTGCAGGTAATATTGCCCACAATTTTTCATTTATATATTTTGTCTAACCATAAAACTGCTCCATCGTTGTCTAACCTAACCTATCATAGCAACGTTGTCTAACCTAACCTATCATAGCAAATTAACTCGATACGCTTCAGAGTAATAGTAAAAAACATGGTATATAGGTCATGGGTGAAATAATAACTAGCAAAAAATACAACTAAGCATTATATCTGGATTGTCTATCATTACTAAGTCTTGTATTATTAGGAACAATAATTTTGAAGCTTTTAAGTTTCTTTAGTATTTTACTCAACACTTTATTATTATTATTATTATTATTATTATTATTATTATCAGATACTACATGTGAGCCCCACCGAAGAGCCGTGGGTAGACTATATACCTCGAAGGTTCTCAGTGGGGGGCACAAATAGCCAGGAAGACTATATACCTCGAAGGTTCTCAGTGGGGGGCACAAATAGCCAGGAAGACTATATACCTCGAAGGTTCTCAGTGGGGGGCACAAATAGCCAGGAAGACTATATACCTCGAAGGTTCTCAGTGGGGGGCACAAATAGCCAGGAAGACTATATACCTCGAAGGTTCTCAGTGGGGGGCACAAATAGCCAGGAAGACTATATACCTCGAAGGTTCTCAGTGGGGGGCACAAATAGCCAGGAAGACTATATACCTCGAAGGTTCTCAGTGGGGGGCACAAATAGCCAGGAAGACTATATACCTCGAAGGTTCTCAGTGGGGGGCACAAATAGCCAGGAAGGTATAACTAGCTAACTAAAAAGGCGTTAACCCTCGTCTTGAAAACCTGGGAACTCTCCTCATTCACTACTTCATTAGGGAGAGTATTCCAGAATTTTGTGATTGATGGGATAAAATATCTTGCATATTGTGACGTGTTACAATGAACATGAGCAAAGGCCTGATTATTTAACTCCAAGGAATATCTAGTCACACGAACAGGCCGAAAAGGTGGTGAAATTTTAGAATGTAATGGATGATCAGCATTAAGAAATATCTTATGAACTAGATAGAGTCAAAGACCCAACAAGGCGACGATGTTGAGGGTTAACATCCAGGTCAGGCAACAGAAACTTTATCTGATTAAAAGCACGATCCAGAAGCCTCAGATTGGAATCTGCGGCAGAGAGCCACACAGAAGAGCAGTACTCATAGAAGGGTAAAATACAAGAGTAAAAACAGTTCCGAACAATAGCATCACTTGAATAAATCTGTTTGCATTTACGTAGTAGACCAACTTTCTGAGATATAGATGAGGCAACTGAGCGTAAGTGTGCCTCAAAAGTAAGTTTTGAATCAAGAGTCACACCCAGTAACCTAAGATTGTTACATTGATTGATTACAGAATCATTTATTATAATTTCAGGATGCAAAGGAAAATGTGTCCTATATCTACTAATTAAAAGGCTATGTGTTATTGCAGAGTTCAGCTTCATACCCCAACGATCACACCAACTAATAATTTTGAGTATATCATCTTTCAGAGTATTGGCGATCAAATCTCTCTCAGCAGGAGAAGTAATGGATGCATATAATGAGGCATCATCTGCATAAGCAATCATTTTAGAAGAAACTCCACACCACATATCACTAGTAAAAAGGATAAAAAGCAGAGGGCCCAGTACACTACCCTGAGGTACACCAGATTTAACAATGTTAAAAGAACTAAAATTGCCATCAACTACCACACGTTGTTGTCTGTTAGTTAACAACGTAGAAATTATATTTAAAACTAAACCACCAATACCCATGGAACTGAGTTTGAATAATAGAGCCTTATGACTAACTAGATCAAAAGCGGAACTAAAATCTAGAGATATTTATCTTGATTCATGTCCAGCATCCAATGAAACCTGGAGATCATGAGTGAGGACAAGAAGAGCATCACAGAGCATCACTTGGCCAGGAAGAGGGAAAGAAAGAAAGAAGCAAAGTTGAAAAGAAATACAAACTATGGCTAGCTAATGATGTAAGAGAGATAACAAAATAGGAAAGGGCAAACACTAGAAAGGTGGATTGGGACGAGGAACTAAAAACCTACTGCATATACCACAAAATGACAGGACAGGCAACAAATATATATATATACATATTTGTTTTGATAATGTAGAGGTGTGTGTGTGTGAGAGAGAGAGAGAGAGAGAGAGAGAGAGAGAGAGAGAGAGAGAGAGAGAGAGAGAGAGAGAGAGAGGGGGGGGGGGGGAAGATAAAGCATGTGAGTTCAAGGTCGAAGCAACTCAACCTTATCAAGAGAGAGAGAGAGAGAGAGAAAGGACGAAGTATGCAGCTAGCCTCATGTAAAGTGACGCACACACAAACACACACACTATGGTTGTAGTCTGGCCCCTAATATGCAGCGTTTACGACGGTGTGCCTGCCACCATGTGCATCTGAGTATGTATGTGTATAATTGTATGTGTTGTGTGAGTGTGTGTGTTTGAGAGAGAGTTAGAGGGGAGGGGGGGGGGGGTCTTCAATATCATGAAGAAATCTTCTTTTATCCAAGCTAACACCATTTAACCGTGTAATAAGTCTTACTTTTCCCGTAAGCTATTCCAAAAGCATAACCCACGTAGGCCTATATAGTTTTTTTTTTTCTTTAAATCAGTTCAAATCCTATCATTTCATCTAAGAAACTTGAATTTGGTATGTGTTAGAAGGGATAACTAAAGCACATTTGACCAACTATGTAAATCTAGTCATAATTATCTAATTTTCGTTTCTAAAATTTGGATAGGGTGTACGTACGAACTAACTAGATATTATTTCGATAGTTTCTTGCATGCAACAACACCAAGAATACCATATGATAGGTATTTTAGGTAATTTCCATTTAAATATGCCTTTGGCACTGTGACATAACTCGTTGTTGTAACTTGTCCATATTGCATAACACAACCTCAAACAAACCTACTAAAAAGTTATCACTAATAGCCCTCAGTACCTAAATCTAGTTTGCTACCCTTGTCAGATTCACACTACTTCTGTGTGTCACAACTTTTCTTATCAATTCTGCTCTGACAACTTGTGAATTTGAATGTTGTGCTAACCATGTCTCATAAAACAGTCTTGTTGACGCTACCAGTTCAACATATATTATTCAACATGGCCTACTGTATTAACAGTCTTGTTGACGCTACCGGTTCAACATATATTATTCAACATGGCCTACTGTATTAACAGTCTTGTTGACGCTACCAGTTCAACATATATTATTCAACATGGCCTACTGTATTAACAGTCTTGTTGACGCTACCAGTTCAACATATATTAACAGTCTTGTTGACGCTACCAGTTCAACATATATTATTCAACATGGCCTACTGTATTAACAGTCTTGTTGACGCTACCAGTTCAACATATATTAACAGTCTTGTTGACGCTACCAGTTCAACATATATTATTCAACATGGCCTACTGTATTAACAGTCTTGTTGACACTACCAGTTCAACATATATTATTCAACATGGCCTACTGTATTAACAGTCTTGTTGACGTTACCAGTTCAACATATATTCAACATGGCCTACTGTATTAACAGTCTTGTTGACGCTACCAGTTCAACATATATTAACAGTCTTGTTGACGCTACCAGTTCAACATATATTATTCAACATGGCCTACTGTATTAACAGTCTTGTTGACGCTACCAGTTCAACATATATTAACAGTCTTGTTGACGCTACCAGTTCAACATATATTATTCAACATGGCCTACTGTATTAACAGTCTTGTTGACACTACCAGTTCAACATATATTATTCAACATGGCCTACTGTATTAACAGTCTTGTTGACGCTACCAGTTCAACATATATTAACAGTCTTGTTGACGCTACCAGTTCAACATATATTATTCAACATGGCCTACTGTATTAACAGTCTTGTTGACACTACCAGTTCAACATATATTATTCAACATGGCCTACTGTATTAACAGTCTTGTTGACGCTACCAGTTCAACATATATTATTCAACATGGCTACTGTATTAACAGTCTTGTTGACGCTACCAGTTCAACATATATTAACAGTCTTGTTGACGCTACCAGTTCAACATATATTATTCAACATGGCCTACTGTATTAACAGTCTTGTTGACGCTACCAGTTCAACATATATTATTCAACATGGCCTACTGTATTAACAGTCTTGTTGACGCTACCAGTTCAACATATATTATTCAACATGGCCTACTGTATTAACAGTCTTGTTGACGCTACCAGTTCAACATATATTAACAGTCTTGTTGACGCTACCAGTTCAACATATATTATTCAACATGGCCTACTGTATTAACAGTCTTGTTGACACTACCAGTTCAACATATATTATTCAACATGGCCTACTGTATTAGCAGTCTTGTTGACGCTACCAGTTCATCATATATTATTCAACATGGCCTACTGTATTAACAGTCTTGTTGACGCTACCAGTTCAACATATATTATTCAACATGGCCTACTGTATTCGTAAATGAATATAAAAACAACTAGGTCAAAATCCACCCTGGCCCAACCATTGGTGGTGATGCTAGTGTTTTAATCCCAGCATTAATATCAAAATGAATGTCCCCCTATTAACAACATTGGTATTGTCTTCATCAAAGTATGTAGGAATATAATAATGTATAAGCTCCAGCTATCACAGCCTTAATATGCACATTTCATGTCACATATTTGTTATCATATGTTTCTGATGCTACTTACGTCCTTGCATATACTGTATATATATATGATGCTACTTACGTCCTTGCATATACTGTATATATATTGGTTTCAGTACATTGCCTTTTGTCATACATATTATTTATACCATATTCACCATTACATTTTTATATCGGTGACTAACTGATTTATACTTTTTGCTTCTTACCATATATTTTCCTTGTTATGTCTGTGGACCAGGTTCTAACTGTAAACATGTTGAATAGGTAAATTAATAAGGTATCTGGTTTGAAGCAAACACACTGCTGGTTTTTCTATAGTTTTTATTATCAGAAATATAGAACTATTAAGCGTGGCTTTGATAATGGTTATAAGGTCTGTGTAGGTACTGTATATACGCCCGACTGGGAAGTACCTACTAATTAAAGCACAAAGCTAAAAGCAACTAGATTGAGCTATTGTTCCTGTATAATCTGTATTCCTGTAAAGAATAGATGCATTAAGAATAGTGAAACAAAGTAATAACACACACACTAATATAGCATAGTATCGCACTGTCACTGTATAATACCTTAGCCTGATAAGGGGGTAGTCCTTCCCTTAAAGCTGGTCTGACTGCTACTGATGCTTGGGCCACTGGAGTGGGCAGGCTTCTACCAGTGTGGTGTGACACTCTACTTAGTTGCTAGCAATCATCTTGGTATTGCTGCAATTCTCTGAGGGGAGCGTGAGAACCATTGCTTACATTGCAAGAATTGTACCAAGGCCTTTATAGGTGGGGAGATCCTCTACAGGGGAGATCGTACCCAACTAGAAATGTACAGTTGCCTACTTAAGTAAGTGAATAACTGTTATAATGGTGTGAGTTATATATGTTATATTATGATCTATCCTAGAGTGTACAGTTGCTCAAAATGCGCTGTTACATTTGTATGTACAGTTGGTCAAAGTTCCAGCTGACCCACCCTATCTCTGGGGCTCGCAGAATTATCTGGCAATACTGGTGTAGGAAGGAGGTGTGTCTTACAAAGATTGGGATTGGTAGATCTGATTTCGGCTATATCATTGTTAGAACATATACTAAACAAGGGAAAGTAAGTCTATCTCAAATAAAAATGCATACACTGCTATGTATGATCCCGAACATTCACCCAAAGTGCATTGATTTGCTTAAATATTCAAGTTATTATATCCACTGATTGGCAACGCATATAAAACCTGCTGGCTGCCACAACATACTTTACTCGATTTTATATGAATACATAGTTCTGTTTTATTGGTGGCTGCTTAATGAAGGAGCATTTAGTCTTCACAACGTGAACATTACATAGTCTAGTTTGCAGTAATATACAGGACCGACACAGGTAACACATTAATGGCAAGTGGTATCCCTGCACCACTACACCAGTATTGCCAGCTAATTCTGCGAGCCCCAGAGCAAGGGTGGGTCAGCTGGAACTTTGACCAACTGTACATTTATACAGTTTTTAAAGTTTTTGTCATAAATCTTATTTTTGTTTTCTATATTCCAACTACTCCCTCTCGGGCATAGCCTAGGCTGAGAGCCTGTACATTCAACCGTATATTCAACGGTCAAGTCCGTGAGGTCTCGTTTCAGTCTAGGGAGTGAAACGTGAAGTACTTTGAGATGCAACCAGCCCCGCTATCTTGCCTTCGCAAGTTTCCCATGCCTGGTTGCCCACCCATGGCTCGAAGCAGCCCCATCTCTGGAGCTGCCTCGCCCCAGTGCTTCTCTGTCCCATCCCCCAGACTCGGACCCTCACTCTCAGAACGCCACCTATTGATCAATGAACTCACTAGGCATTGCCCCCCTGCAGCATATTTTGAATATGGGAATATTCATACATCCCAATAATATCTTCCCATTGATACATAAGGATTCGAACCCGGGACCATTGGATTACCAGTCCAGTGGCATGACCACTACACCACACCTCCCACTGGTTGTCGTTATTATGTTAAAGTTTTTGTTGATTCTATTGCATTTATTTATATTTGTTTTGCACATGGTTCGCCAGGGGGTAAGGGGGCCTTCATTATAAAGTGGAGGACAAAATAATAGGTCTTGCTCATCCTACTGCTTGTCGTACATGGCCGACTAATAGCAGGGGGGTTGCGGGGGGAGGCGACAGACTTGTGGACCATGAGCCATTACTATACAATAAAGATTGCTATTGGAGCTGTCTTGGTATGGCACTGCCAAGGCTAGTGAAGAGTGGATAGGTGCCACAGAGAAATCTATTAGTCTTTTCTGGGCGCTGTTTGGCACCACACAAGAGTCAGCCACAATGTTTACAATGTTGGTGCAGCGTTGTGGCGGGACACCATTGTTCTATAGTCCAAGTTGCCTCATGGTGGCATAATGGCACTGAATATTACTCCCACAGACTCGGTTCTGGTGGTTGAGGGCTAACCTGGCCGAAGGGATCAAGAAGGCACAGTGCATAGTATTTTTGCCAGACTGGCACTCCCTGCCTAATAGAATAGGGGCTCGAACCTGGTCACAGTGCTGCAGAAGGTTTAACTTTATTTAGATGTATAATACCAGGCCAGCCGTAGTGAACTTTACATGCATGGGGTGCATCTCTGCGGATAGTTTTGGTGGGATGTGCCAAGGCCATTGGATGTTACCCCTTGCAATCCTTGGGTAAATGTACTAGGGACATCATCCATGGCAGTCTGTATCTGGTGTTTTCGGGATGGTAATTTTTCCTTGCCAGCTTTCTCACCTACTATGACATACCCAATATCACATAAACCATGCAAGTCTGATAACAGAAAATCGCACTGGAGGAGTTTCCGCCTCTTGCATGTTCAGGCCTACCAGTGTGAATTTAGGAAGTATGAATGGCAGACGAATGGAGTTGTGGAAGTGCTTAACTGAAGAAAAGTGGATGAATGCTCCGCCCTCATGGAAGGGGAATGGTGAACAGTGGATAGATGAAAAAAGTAAGAGATAGAGGATAAAGTAGAAGGGAGATAAGTGCTTGATCATGAGAGTAAGAGGCAGATTGATCATATTGAAACTGAAAACTTGTAAAACAATTGTGAATGTGATATCAGCGCATGCTCCACAAATTGGTTTAAGTAGATAACTGCAATAGGACTTCTGAAAGAACCTTATTAGTGTAATTTCAGTCCTCTCTGAGTATGACACAACAGTACTAGGTAGTAGGTAGTGAACTTAATGGGTATGTGGAGCATGTGCTGATGGATGTGAGGGTGAGCATGGAGGAAATGGATATGGAAGGAGAGATCTAGGAGGTGAATGCATACTGGAGTGCATTCTGTGCTGCACTCAGCATTGTTGTGTGTAATATTTATTTCAAGAAGAGGTCGAGTCATCTGATCACATACAGTTTTGCGGGTACCAATAGCCAGATAATTTACATCTTGGTGAACAGGAAAAACTGGAAGTGGGATATGGATGTATAAAGGTCAACCCAAGAGAAAAATATATCTCTCAATATAAGCTCTTTGTGTGTGACATGGGTTTAAGTATAAATCCTGTGTGCAAGAAGGTATACAGTAGATGCCAAAAAGGAATATATGGTTGCTGAATAAAGCAGAACTTAGGGATATGTTTCATAGTGAACTGGAGGAAATGTATAGGAATGCTAGGGGCGCTAGGTCAAACGTTGTAAGTATCCTTTTTACCACTAACAATGTATGTGACAAAACTTAGGGTCCTCCCAGGCATAAGATTTCCAGGTGATGAGATGATAAGGTTGAAAAAGCAATATTGGAGAAACAACAAAGATGCTTCAAAGCATGGAAGAAAGGAGGCAGCAGGGAGAAATATCTGGCGGCTAAACGAACTGACAAAAGATAGATATACAAGACAAAGACAATTATACAGGACTTGGTCAATGACCAAGTGTGTAACACAGAACATTTCAATGGGATCTTCAACATAGCTAGGCGACTTAAGGATGGCAGTAGAGATGTAAGAAAACAGTGTGTCAGGAATAACAATGAGGCCAATTATTTATGCTGACAAAGAAATTTGAGAAACTTGGAAGGTACCCTACGAGCGATACTCAACATGGAGTTTGAGTGGAATAGAAAGCATCTCAGTAACGAAAAGCCACTACCCCCCCCCCCCCCGTTTTATATAGCACCAGCTGTTGTGAGCAGCACAATAAATACAATGAAGGAAGAACACACTGCAGGGTACTCTGGCATTGTAGATGAGATGATAAAATAAATAGGTGGCATAGAAATGAGATTAGTCATTGAACTAATAAATTCCATTATTAGAGAGAAGAGAATCCCAGATGTTTTGCATAAATTTGTAAAAGTAAATATTAATAGGGGCAATACTTAACTAAGCCATGAAAGTCTGTGAGAGAGTCTTTCAAGGTATTATTAGGGAAAGTATTTCTATCTATGATATGCAGTTCGGTTTTATGACAGGTCATGGTACAATTAATGCTATCTTCATAGTCAGGCATTTGATAGTGTACCCAGTGATGTTGTGTAGTGGGCTAGGAGAAAACTCAACATAGAGGAATGGCTAGTGTGTGTGATAATGAAGATGTACAATGCCTCACGAACGACAGTGAGGGTGAAAGGTGTACTGAGTGAACAATTTACAGTTAGTCCACCAGGGTTCGGTGCTAAGCCCTCTCCTCTTTGTTATGGTTTTGGAAACACTGTCTGGAGATTTTAGAACTGGGCTCCCTTGGGAACTGCTGCACCCATATGACCTAGTTGTTATTTTAGACAATGTGTAAGTTGCAAAGGACAAATTCAGAAGATAGAGAAATGTCATTTCAAGTATTAAGAGTTGATACAAATAAAACCAAAGTATTTCCCAGTAGCTTAGGAAATGTAGAGAAAAGTACTGTATACCCCACGTGCAGTATGTAGAAAAAGGGTGGGCGTTAACTCAATTCAGTGTAGCATCTCTCTTTGTTGGGTACACCATGGGAAACAGAGCTTTGCTAGAGTAAACAGACATCTGCCGAGGAAGAAGCCCGAAGTTGAAAAACTTGTATGTATAGTATGCAAAGGTGAAGTTATGTTGAATGACCGGCTTGAGAGTGTGTACTTTTGGCATTAAGTCGCTAGATATGGTGGACAAGTTTTGCTACTTGGGAGATACCATCTCTCCCGGTGGTGGGGCCGAAGCCGTGCCACCACTATCGCCAGAATTACATGTGGCTGGGGAAAGTTCAGAGAACTGGTGCCAATTCAAAACCATATGAAGACTTCCACTCCCCTTGAAGAGAAAGGTCTACGTTCATGTATTAGAAGCACAATGACCTATACTTAAAAAATGTGGCCTGTCAAAGCAGATGATATCAACAGAATGGAACATAATGTAATGAAAATGGTGAGATGGATGTATAGGGCCAAACTGCAAGTTAGAGGATTGTTAGTGAAGAGCTGAGAAGATATTTAGGTATCAAGAATATCAATATGCGTACAAGCAGGTGTGGACAGTTTAGGCATGTGGAGAGGAAGGATTAACAAAGCTTGGGAAAAAAACGCAAGTTCGTGAATGCGGAGGGAGCTGCACCAAGGGGTAGACATAGAAAGACGTGGGATCAGACTATACTCTCTGCTCTTGAATTACAGAAACTGACAAGTGAGGCAGCTCTGAGCAGAGCTGCCTGGAATGCCGCCATTAGGACATGAAACTTGAACTATACTTCGTTTGAAGCTCTCTGTCTTTAAATTAATGTATCAACAGTATGTATGTAGATAATCGCTGTTTTACAAATTGTCTTGCCTTAATTTATCGATGTGTCTATATATAATTGTCATCAACTGCTTTGCTGATATTTCTAAATTCAAGTGAGTAATTTGCACATTTAGTGTACTTTCTGGTTAGTTTCACAGGGGTGGTATTCCTACATTTACATGATGGTTACATCATGAATTAGGAAGGTGGGAATTAGTATCATTATGATTAGATAAGGCTTTGCAGAAATATGTATAATGTTTTTTTTTTTTTTTTTTCTATATTCCAACTACTCCCTCTTGGCATAGGCTGTGAAGCCTGTGAGGTCTTGTTCCAGCCCAGGAAGTGAGACAAGTAAAGCACGAGCTACAACCAGCCCTTGCCAACCTGCCATCGCAGACGCACGGCTCTTGGTTGCCCACTCTGGCTCGAAGCGGTCCCACTTCTGAGGCTGCTTCGCCTTTATGCTTCACTGTCTCACTTCCTAGACTCGGACCCTCACTCTGAGAACGCAACCTATTGAGCAATTAACTCACTAGGTATTGCCCCCCTGTAGCATATTTTGAATATGGGAATATTCATACACTGCTATTTAATCAGGGAACAATGAGGGTATTTGTTTGGTGTTTCGGTGAGCTTTGTGGTAATTCACTGATACTAGGTACAGCACAAATTCAATCCCAATAATATCTTCCCATTGACACATCGGGATTTGAACCCGGGACCTTTGGATTACCAGTCCAGTGGCAAGACCACTCCACCACACCTCGCTGGGTTACCTATATATGATCTAGAAAACGCCATTAATATTCGTCAAACAATAATTGTGCTGCATATGAAAAGTAGGTATGCTTGTAGTTGCCATGGTAGGAGTAGAGATAGGCCTAATAGTAAAAATTGTGAAGGATTATTATTCATAGTTATGATCAATTAATTACTGTTTACCCCTAGCCTTTAATTATAGTTTAGGTAGAAAGTTTCACCTTGTTTACTACTCCTTCCTCTCTTCAATTATCTGTGACGCCTCCCTCCCCTGCACCTTTGTTGTTATGTTGTCCTGCCGGAGCCTGTAATATTCTTCATGGTTTATGTCTTAGGTCCCTTCCTCTTTTCTCTCACTCTCACTCTCACTCTCTCAATGAATGATTTTATATATATATATATATATGTAAATATATACATATACAGTATATACAGTATACATATATATATATATATATATATATATATATATATATATATATATATATATATATATATATCGGTATAGTAATTAAATAATTGTTGGTTCGTTGTTCACGTGCAACCCTGAGGCTGAAAATCGAGTTTTTCTCATTCAATGTGAAGTATGATGCTTATTCTACCTTAACCACGAGGTCACGTGCGACCTTTGGTGACCGTGAGTTGCCCGGGGGCCCACCATGGTACATACACAGATGCACTGGTGAGACCTACATGTAAGCTAATGCAAGTTGATAGATGAGTAGATTGGCTAGTGAGCGACCACTCTACAATCTTCTTCATCGAGATGGCCGAAATTATTTTTAGGATTCAGTGAATTTAAACCCTTAACCTTGTTGTTAATTCACAGCGCTTTATTTATTAGTGGCCCCTCCATCATTGACGAACATGCCTATTACATAAGGCATCCTCTTCAAACACTAATCCGCCGTAGTTTGAATCTACCGCGCAGAGCATTTAAAAACTGAGGAGCCTTCATCATGAGCGCACGCGACCTCACTCATGGCTTCAGTCATTATGAATTGGGTTCTCACTACGAAAAAACTTCGTAAAAAATAAAAACAAAAAGAAAATAAGAATAACTATCCAATAAGCTTTCCATCATATCGTGGATGTACTTGTGTGGATTTCTGACCAGACGCTGAATCAGGCGTCATTCCTCCTTCTTTGCTCTGCGCTCAGCCTGCCCGGACGTACCTTTCAGGCTCCGCTGGTTCCGCATTCGTTGCGTCCCTAGTGAGTTTTTTCTCATTTGTTTACTCTGGGATGTATCGAGTAAGGTTAGGATAGGCGTAGCAGGAGTGTCCTGGGCTGGTTGCCCGCAGTGCAGTGTATTTTGGGTCGTATGTATGGGGCATCTATTTCGGATGTACCCTCGTGGTCCTGTTGTGGACACGTGAACTTTTCACAGTTGGGTTAGTTGGTGATGCAGGCGGCTTTCATTACGCGTTAATTATTGCTGCCTTTTATCCTTCTGATGAGGTAAGCTGTGTGTTTGCTGACGTTCCCAGCGTATTTTTCTTCACTTAGTGAAGTTTTTTCTGGGTCCGTGTCAGGCTTCCCGGGGTGGGAAGTTATCGCTTCGGTGGTGTGTTGGCGGTGGTTCCTGTTGTGATATTCCAGTGTGTGTTTATATTTCAACTATTTTTCATGCCGTCTACTTAGGCCTAGCCAGCCGCTCGTAGCTTTGCCACATGTCTAGTGTTATTATTTATTTTTAAATATGCCCTACTGTGTCATGTGTATCCGGGTTTTAGTTGTGTATTGGCTAATTCCTCGGACTATATTTGTTTCCTGGTTTAGTTGTGTATTGGCTAATTCCACGGATTATGTTGTGACCTTGGTTAGTCGTGCGTGTCTCTCCTCGTGTCGTATTGTTCAGATGGTGTCTGTTCAGGGTGGGGTTTGCCTTCCGGCGGGTTTTTCTCGGTTTCACCATGAAAAATCCTGACCGATGAGCGGTGTTGGGCCACACGTGGTTTTTAACTCTGGCTGGTTCCCCGGCGTGGGGAGGTGTCTGTGGCTCTCCAGGACTGCGTCTCTGTGGGTGCCTGGTTTCAGGCCTCCTTTAAAATTCCCGGCGGGATGGCTGTACCCATCCTTACATATATATTTAGATATATATAAAGAAACGACGTTCTTGAGAACACTCGTTTTTTATAGGTTTTTCTACCTGGTTTACGACAACCACATGGAAAACCTAGCTGTTGTTTAGGCGTTCCTCCCCGGCGATCTTTTACAAAGAAGTGGGGTCAGGAACTTGTGGGGTTAACTTTTAGACTTCTCACCCGGCGGGTGCACCTGAGCAGGGTGGGATAAAACGACTTAGGTCTCTTATAGTTAACCAATCCATTTGAGTGATACTCTGTGTATCGCTGCCTTTACTCTTACGGCAATTGAAGGATCAGTGAGGTTTAAACCAAATCGATTCCCACACCCGGCGGGTGCCCCTAAGTAGAGGAACTAAGGAATTTATAAACAAATTCAATTTCGATTAACCTTAATTGGGTGATACTTTCAGTATCGCCGCCTTCTATTTTTACGACGATCGTTTGGGACAATTCGTTAAAAAATCAGATCTCGTATATTCCTGCCCTGGGCTATTCTACTAAAATATTTCAAGGGCCGGCGTCTTTATGAGGGGGGCTTTGTTACAAAATTGAATCTTGAGACAGTCACCACCTCCTACAGACTATAAGTGCCATACTGGACCATTATATCAGAGGGTATTCTTCATGTTCTTTAGCTAAGAAGATTTGTTTAGCCTCTTTACACCCAGCCGCGTAGCGAGATGTGTTAGCTGTGTCTTTGCATCCCGTTACCCGGCGGGTTATTAACACTTGTATGCGAACACTTGGGTTAACCTTATGAGCATTAATTCCTGGAAATTTTTCTTTATTTTTCCAGAGCTGAGCTCCGGCGGACCAATACAGACCCGGCGGTAGTTCCTCACACCAGTCTCTGTCATGGCTAATGTGGCCCCAGTTTTTGCCCTGTGCATTACCCCTACTTGCGTGGGTATCCCAATTTTTGCGCATACCCTTTGCATAAGGTGTGTTAGATGTCTAGACCGTTCAAGGGGTCTCTGGGTTACACTTAATTGTTCATTTTGCTCCCAATTAGCCAATAAAGTCCTGTGTGACAATGACAAGACCGCGGCGGTAGCGTTGAGAGAGGTCAGACAACAAATGTCGGCCTATACTACCATTGTCGCACATAAGTCACTTCAATGTGACAACGTCCCACTTTGGGATAAGTTGCTGTCAGAGCACCCTCCCCCTAAACGTACCTCTAGAGTAACGGGTTTTAAGCCGACAGAGACTAGCCAGGGTTCTGTATCGTCTGTGGATACGTTTAAACGCCCGAGAGAGCCTACTCCCCCGGCAGCCACCTCCTCGTCGCAGGCGAGATCGAGGTCAAGGTCACCCCTCAGACAACGGTCTTCAAGTCGGGCCTCTTCCCCGGCTAGTAAGAAGTGTAAGACTGAAGCTTCCCCCAGTGGCCATGGTGGTGATTCTTCCAAACCTAGGTCTAGTTCGCGGTCACACCGTAGCCACAAATCCTCCAAAAAGGATTCCCATAAGAAGTCCTCTCGACATTCTACTAAGTCTAGTGCATCTCATCGTACCTCTACACCTGAAAATGTTTCTGTTACAGCCTCAGAGTATAGTGAAGCGCCTGTCCCTAAACAAGATTTACCTATTGATATTTTAACCCTAGAAACGGAAAGTTCAGGAAATTCAATAATTGAGAATGTTTCAGACTCTCAAAGAGAGCGTAGGCCAGAGCCTCGGTGTTTGGCGGTTTGCTCAGCCAGGGTCTGACCATCCACGTCCGACTCATACGAGTCACACAGTAGCCGATGTCCACAGGGACGCGGCGACCCCATCCTCTATCCCTGATTTATCTTGGAAACAAGGTGCCCCTGCCTCGGCGGGGTCTTCTCAGGAGGATCGGGAGGAACAAGATGAAGTGTCATTAATTTCAGATAGGGAGGGACAAGGGTCAGGCTCAGGCCTGGACGCCGCCCATGATAATACTGATTCACCTGAAAGTTCTGCATCTAACCAGTTTGTTACAGCACAAGAAATTGATGGGTTACTTACTCATGCTCTATCAAAATTCTTTAATCAACAACGAGAAAACCCCACAATGGACTTGGGGGCTCCCTTGACAGGTTCTGCGGTACGGCCTCTGATAACGTCAATCGATTTATCTAAGATTCCTAACCCTCCTACTCTGTCACCGGCAGGGAGCTCTAAGCCAGCTACGGCGGCATTCACTACGTCAAATGTCAGGGTCATTACGGATGTTAATCCACCCCCTCTAGACAAAGCGCCTCTTAGAAAGGTAGCTATGCCCCTGCTTTATGGGCCAGACGAGTCATGGGTCCCTTTGAACCCCTCTAAGCCAGAGCTTGCCCAGCCTACCTTGTCAGGGGAACTCCCGGTACCACGTGAGTGGTTTATCCAGGGAAATAAGTCTAAGAAATTAAGGGCATTGGATGCCTTGGGTAATGTTTTGGACGTAAATATCAAGGCTATACCTAGTTATTATCATCAGGATTATTTTGTTTATGCATCTAAGCCTGCTTTACCCCCTGCCTCAGCTTCAAAACTTTTTTCAGACTGGTCTAAGCTGGATGGGTTTAATGATATTAAGGCTCTGTCGGCTCTTACTCCTGAACTAGATTTACAGACCGTCACAGACGAGACAGCTAATCCAGTGTTGAAGGTGGGACAGTTGGGACCAGGACCTTGGGTGGATTGGGAGGTAGAGGCTCAAAACTTTGCAACCACTTTCACTTCTAAATCTTCCCACCAGATCCCTCAGGATACACATTCATGGTTCTCCATGCCGGTAGGTTCTGCCGGCGGAGTTCCGTCAGCTTTATTTTCTTTTTTAGCTGCCCCTAAGATTAATCTTTGTGAACTAAAGGAACCATTCATTACCCCTACCCCTTCTCACCTAGACAGAGAATTTAGGCTAAGGGGAAAAGCTTTCCGCCTGTTTTCACAGTACATAGTTTCTCAACAGGTGGCTAAGTCTTTACTCAGGTCTACTCAGGCAATCGCAGACGCGGATGCTCGAAGATCAGTTGAATTATCCCGGCGTCTGATTCTTCAGTCGTCGATTCAATCCTTAGGTGACATACGCACAGCCTTACTTGAGGCGGTGCGAGCACGACAGGATCTTAGGATGTCATTAGTTCGCAAGCTGCCTGATCGCATTGCTAACCAGGTGGTAATGTCCCCAGTACTTACACCTTCTTTAATGTCCCCTGATGTATGGCGAACAGTGTTTAACATGGCACAGGCCGTGAAGCACAGTCCCGCACAGGCTAAGAAACCCGCATTTAACTTCCCCAAACCTAAGCCTCCTACTAAAGCTCAGCCAGGGGGTTCTAAGCCGTTTCTTCCGCCTAAGTCCTCCCAATCCCCCCTGGGTCAGTTCAGGCATAGACAGAGAGGGTTTTCAGGACAGAGGGGACGCGGCCAGTATAAGCCGGGGCAGGGCCAGTCTTCGGCCCACACCAGCCAGCCGGCGAAGCGTCCAACACCACCAAACCCACCATCAAAAAACTAAAGTCTTTCTCACTCCCAGTGCCTATCTTAGAGCCGGAGGAACCGAGGGAAGTACAGCCGGCGAACCCTTGTCTGCTAACTGGGTCGTTCCGAACGTGTCACCAAGCATGGCCGTTAAAAACCTGGGCACGGATGGTGGCACGCAAAGGCATCACTTGGCAGTGGCTCCGGCGACCTCGCTTACGTCAGCCGATAACGGCAAATTGTGTTTCATTAGAGGTGAAGTTGCTGGTCCAGGAGATGATTGCCAAGAATGTCATCATCCCGGTACCTCCAGATTACCCTGTATTCACGTCAAAACTGTTTTTGGTTCCCAAACGGGACAGTGTTCAGATGAGGCCGGTCGTAGACCTGTCGTATCTGAATCTTCACATTTACAACGAGTCTTTCAGAATGTTAACAGTTCATCAAATCAGGCTAACACTTCCGCCGGGTGGCTGGATGTGTTCCCTAGACCTGACAGACGCCTATTGGCACGTGTCGGTCAACAAAAGATTTCAAAGGTTTCTGGCCTTGAGGATCAGGCACCAAAATTTTGTTTTTCAGAGGATGCCGTTCGGTTTGAACCTAGCACCTCGATTATTCACGAAACTAGTCCGGCAAGCCCTGATGCCATTGTTAAAACAGGGAATCAGAGTGTTGTGGTATCTAGACGACTGGCTGGTGGTGGCAGAGACACAACAATTATGCATAAAACATGTCAATATCATTTTAAATCATGTCAAAACTCTAGGCTTCAAGGTAAATCTGGTAAAGTCAAACCTTGTTCCCTCAAGAGTAATTCAGTGGATAGGGCTGGTCTGGGACACCGCCGCTCTCACTCTGAGTCAGAGTGTGGACAATCGCAACAGGTTTCGCAGGAAACTGTTCAGGTTTCTTCACAGTCTGACTACGACACGAAGAGTCTGGGAGTCTCTGGTCGGCTCTCTCAACTGGGTTCAGCTAACTGTCAAGTTGGGCCGGTTGAAAGTAAAACGATTAATATTGGAAGGCAACAAATATTTCCCACTCTTACCGGCGGGAAAATTATGGCCCATACCAAAATTAATCCACACCTTACTAGCGGTCTGGGCGAAGAGGGAAACATTGCACTCAATCATGTCATGGACCTCTCCTCCTCCAACGGTATGGGTAGACACGGATGCGTCAGGCACCATAGGGTGGGGATTTCAGTCAAATCAGGGGCACCAGGGCCAGGGACTTTGGTCCCACTTAGAAATCTCTCACATAAATGTCAAAGAGTTACTAGTCCCCTTGTATTTCCTTCAGGCTCACGGCCCGGCGTTACGGGGCAAGTCAGTGGCCTTCAGAATGGACAATCTGAATGCAGTTCACTGTATTCAGAAACAAGGGTCAACGAGGTCAAGGAAGTTGCTACTCGTGTCGGAAGAGATTTTTGTTCTAGCCACCAGTCTAGATATTTATCTTCACGCATCTTATCTCCCAGGCGTAGAGAACGTCTGGGCAGACGCTCTGTCCCGGAGACAGAGCACGACAGTAGAATGGGAGCTCAAGCAACCCATTTTCGACCTAATGATTGCGGAGCTCTCCCATCCACAAGTGGATCTTTTTGCGTCCGAGGAGACTCACAAGCTCCCTCTATACCTCACCCGCCTGGCGATAACGCCGGCAGGGGGGCCAGACGCCCTAGTTACAGACTGGAACAGATGGAGCTCCATCTATCTGTTTCCGCCGCCAGATGCGTCACTAATGTGCCACGTAGTGAACAAACTACGAGTTTATCGAGGCTTAGTCTCGCTAATCGCGCCCCTGTGGCCGGCGCAGGTGTGGTACCAGCAGTTAATAATGTGGTGCCCGGACCCGGTATCGCTCCCGGTCGGGTACTTCCACTTAGACACGATTGGCAACCTAGAGACCTCGCTGACTTTTGCATTATGGACATTCAGGAGGCCAAGTGGCTAGCACCATACGGTAGGGATGTGACCAATAAATTGCTCAATCAATATACTCAGTCTACTAAGCGACAATATCAATCTCATTGGAAAGCTTTTACTTCTTGGATTGTTAGAACGGAACAAACTGTACCCTCAGTGGCATTGGTTTTTAATTACTTGAACTATCTGTTTGAGCAGAAACGTTTATCTGTGGTTACTTTGAAGAATCACTTAACTGCGATTAGAGTGCCCTTTTTCGACCTTACAGGTCTATCCATACCGGTGGCGGAGGAAACAGGATTTATGAGAGCGTGTTTTAAACTCCGCCCACCTCCCCGTCAGCTCATGCCTACTTGGTCTCTGGACAAAGCTTTGTCTTTACTTCATTCTCGTCTGTATCAAAATACTGCAGACTTTGCTTTAATCTTAAAGAAGGCAGTTTTCCTTTTGGCTTTGGCCACCGGAAACAGAGTGTCTGAGCTGGCGGCGATGACCAACACACCTAATTGTCTTAGGTTTGGTAGACTTAATGATTCAATTTCCATTGCACCCTCCCCGGCGTTTGTAGCCAAGAATGAGCATAGTGCACACGTGTTTTCTGAGTTCACGGTGCCGGCGTTAAAAAGGGGAAAGGTGCATCATAATTTATGTCCAGTGCAAGCTCTAACCAAATATTTGAGAATAGCTCCTCATAACCCCCAAGGTGCTTTATGGGTAGCGAGTACGGGTAAACGCTTACTTAAACGGCGATTAGCCTCTCTTCTGGTAGAAGTCATTAAAGAGAGTAATCCCGGCGTTGTGGGTAGGGCCCACGATTTACGCAAGTGGGCGGCCTCTTTACGTTTCCTGAAAAACTTTTCAGTTGAAGATATTGCGTCCACACAGTTGTGGGCGTCTAATCATACGTTTCTCTCTAGATACTTGTCAGTTGCTCTAGACAAACCTTCCTTACCATGTATAGCTTTAAGGCAGAGGGTCTAGGTGGCCCTGCAGTCACTTATGTTTATTTTCAAGGAAGGGGGGGGGGGGGGGGTGCAGTCAGTTGACATAGGACACCCTAGACCCCGCCGGAGTATGAGAGCTGTGATACAATTTAAGGTTAAAATGTGATATGAACATTTCTCTGCGAGAATTTGTGCTAGTACAAAGTTTAGTACAAAACAACGGTGTTGTTATAGTAGTTTTAGCTGCGAAAGCAATGTAACATTAGTTCAATGGAGTTCATTAGCAATTGATCTCCACATGTATTTTGGGGTTTATGATGTGCACATATAAACTTATAACTTATTATTTTTGTCACCACTCGTTGAGTGGGGTGCCTTTTGTAACTACAGATCTGTGTTCAGAATCTTCAGGGTTACCTATTTTTGTCGGGCAGGCTTCTTTGAAGCACGCACCTGCCTGAACCCCTTTTTCTTGTATATTTCCGGCCTACGCCGTATTAAATACATTTTTCAAAAGTAAGAATACTATGTGGTTGTTTTTATTATCTGCTTTTCTAGAGTTATGATATGATTACGAATGTCCCCCTCCAGTCTTAGATATCAGGCATGTTCGTCAATGATGGAGGGGCCACTAATAAATTATAGGTTTGACTCCTGTAAGGAGATAAAGAAAACCTAATATTTAGTAGTGGCCCCGTAATCATTGACGACTGGGGCCCTCTCGACCGTCCCCTTCCCATTCGTTGATGTATTAAGGATTTTGGTTTACTTGATATGTCAGTGAAGGAGGAATGACGCCTGATTCAGCGTCTGGTCAGAAATCCACACAAGTACATCCACGATATGATGGAAAGCTTATTGGATAGTTATTCTTATTTTCTTTTTCTTTTTATTTTTTACGAAGTTTTTTCGTAGTGAGAACCCAATTCATAATGACTGAAGCCATGAGTGAGGTCGCGTGCGCTCATGATGAAGGCTCCTCAGTTTTTAAATGCTCTGCGCGGTAGATTCAAACTACGGCGGATTAGTGTTTGAAGAGGATGCCTTATGTAATAGGCATGTTCGTCAATGATTACGGGGCCACTACTAAATATTAGGTTTTCTTTATCTCCTTACAGGAGTCAAACCTATAATACCACTAGACAAACCCGGCCTACACAAACATATGTGTGTGTGTGTGTAAGTGTATATATATAACTATTAACTCACTGGACCCCAGCGCCGCAGTATATGCTTCGGCAATGGTAGCAACGCTAAACCCCTGCGCCGCACATGGTGGGTTGTGGTTAATTACTCCGGTCCTATGGCACCTAGAGCGCTCTGATTTGTATGGGAATTGCGTAGGTATCCCACACAACAATGACGATGGTTGAAAACCCTCAAAGTCCAGCTGCGTGCGCGTGAGCGTACAAAAACCTGTTTTTGCATGTTTTTGTCTATCCATTTACCCATGTTAATTCTGACTTTCGGGCACCCTAAATAACCCCTTAATGACCTACGGGATCAGTGTTTTGTGGTGTTTCCTTCATTTCTAACACATTCCAGGTGTTTTCTGGAAAATGTTTTTCTTTGACAACCTGCCAGGCCTGGGAGTGTACATTTATATTATATTGCCTGGTGCTCAGTGGGTTAATAGTCTCTCACTCTCTGTGTATGTAACTCTCTCTCAAACTATGTACAATTTAAAGCTATATTAACTATTATCTACCGTAATGATCTCCTCAGCACTCCCACTCATGCAACACATGCTCACTTATTAACTGTAATCTTTGTGTTGTGTGGCCAGTGTGCCCTGTCTGACGGAATAAGGGAAGAGGTGTAAAGGGGTCTAAATCATGGAATATTAGCGTGTCTGGATAAAGCCTAGGAGACGGCGGGGGCTTACGGCTGTCTCTATCTCCTTCCTCAGCTAGAAGACCGGTGATGGTAGAGGATATGGGGAGGAGGGGGGGGGGGGGGAGATGAAGAGGGGCAAGTTAAATTATGACGACAAAGATCAGGAAAATAGGCAACAAATTGTTAAAGAAGCAGATAAAGAAGGCGGAAGAAGAGAATGGGTAAGAGAAGAAGGAAACCAAGCAGAGGAAGAAGTAGAAGAAGTAATAAAGCAAGAAGGAAAGCAAAAAAGAAGGACAAGGAGGAGCATGAAGAGGAGGAGTTTGCGGCTGGAGTTGATGGTGATGGTAATGGAGGAGGGAGAGAAGAATAATGTGGATGAAATGGAACACGAGGAGGACAGGAGGAAGAGGCGGGCGAGGAGAGGGATAACGAGGAAGAGAATCAACAGTAGTAGGAGGAGGACGAACAGATATTATGGTACCACGAGGAAAATGGAGTGAAAAGATGATGATACTGGTGGAATATGAAGACTAGACTAAGGGTGAAGATATAGCCGAGCAGAGGGCGTTTGGTGTAGAGAGAGTTACACAGAGTTACACAGACTACACAGACCTTGAGGTCCCTACTAGGTGGTCCGGCCTTAATACTACAAGACAGAGACAGTTTATAGTAGAAGAATAGGGCGGTAAAGTAAGAGAGAGAGATTGAATTGTGAAACGAAGGTGGAAAAAAAGGTGATTGTAGCAGACTTAGTAATGGTGATGAGTATGGTGGAGGATGTCTACATGGGGAAGCCAAAAGCATCTAACCGCTAGCACCGCAACATTCTTAATTGACATTTTCCATTTCTATAACGTGCAGTGTTGTGTGGTCTATGTTGCATAATAAACAAATAATAATAATAATAATAATAATAATAATAATAATAATAATAATAATAATTGTTATTATTATTATTGCAATATTAATATACAAGGAAGTTATATGAGAAGAATGCGGAGACAAATAAGAAATTGGTGCTTATGTAGAAAGAGGAAAGATAATTGTTTGGTTAGAATGAATTGAAGAAGCAAGATGAGTAAATAATAGAAGAAATAATGATAACAGAGGCAGAGGAGAGTGAGTTATAGATGGAGGCAGGAGCGGCATAGAAAACATAAGCGTGCAGAGAAAAGACAACGGGGTGGTGACTTGCGAAAATGTAAACACAATAAGATTATGAAGCACATGCTGGCAAGATCATTATGCTAAGGAAAAGGAGATAAAGGAATACCAGAATGACGGAGAATAAAAAAAAACAAAAACAAAAAAAAACAAAAAAACAGCAAAGGGGAAACATGGCAATATTGACAATGCCACAAATAAAAGCAGATGGTGAAGACTTAATGATCACGAGAAACGGAACACTTAAATGAGGAAAATTAACGTAGTAACTTGCAGAGTTGGAGAAGCAAGCACAAAGTCAGAAAGGAAATAAAGGTGAGAGAGCATACAACTTGGTCAACATCTTGCGCGAATCAAGTGGTTGGAAGAAAAGGCGAACTAGGAAACACTTCTGCCCATTCTAGTTTATAGTAGGATTGAGCTCTGAAGATAGATAGATGACAGACAGACGTACTTATAAAAGTATAGATCCTGAGATGAATAGATAACTTGGAAAAGTAACTTTGTTGGGAAATTGAGTGATTCAAATTTACTTCATTTAGATGGTAGATAGAGAGACAGATACATTGATAGATAGATAGATAGATATATAGATAGACATAGGGAGAGAGTTAAAGATAGATACATACATGTGGTCTGCACTGTATATACAGTTTTTCTCAGAACTTGTTCCTTCCTCACAGTTTTCTTCTTCACTCACTCTTCCTGCGTCACAAAAGTTCTTGACTACTTTCTTCATCTTTATTGTTCTCTCTCTCTCTCTCTCTCTCTCTCTCTCTCTCTCTCTCTCTCTCTCTCTCTCTCTCGCTCTCTCTCACGTTTCTTCTGTAAACAGTTTACTTCATAACCACACATTCTCTATGATGCCCCGTTTATTTAATTTGTCGTTCCTCCTCTTAGTTAAAATTTCGATGCAATTTTTCAAACTTGGTTGATATGTCCTGCTCTTTTTCCATGTGTCCTTCTTTCTGTAATTGTTTTCCACGATATACTTCTCTTCTATTTCTGTATATATTTACTAACTTTTTGTTTATATATATATATATATATGTTAGTATAGCCAGGTAATAGATTCTCTTTTAAACAGACGAGGTTAAAAGCAATAGCGGTTTCAGCATTCAGGATTTTATTGTTACAGCTTTCAATAGTTCTAACAATTTTTATCTGGGGTTCAGAGATGAGGTACAAAAGGTTAGCAAAATTCATGGTGGATCCAACGTTTCACAAATAAACATCTTGCATCTTCAAGGAATGGAGAGGTAATGGTTAGATTTTTTTATTTTTTTTTTATTTTTTAAAGGTAGGGGGGGGGGGAAGAGAGGCACCACAGAGTGGGTGGGTGGAAGAGAAAGTAGGAAGGATGAAGTACAGTGGAAGAGAAAAGTTAGTGGGCTGTCCACCTTGCTGTTGTTGAGGGATGTTTATAACTTTATTTTGTTTAGTTTATTCTAATATTTAAATTGAAAATTAAAGTGTTATATTTATTAGGAATTATGGTTATTTGTCTATCATTGTGTGTTATATTCTACAGGGGGGAGGTTATTAACTTCGCAGTATTTATTGAAGTCATATTTTTCCTTCATCTCCACCCATCGCCAGTTCCAGCAGGGTTCCTTTGTTCTTGCTACATTGCGAAAAGATCTGTAGAAGTTGCCTGTTGTTTCTGTTTCCATTTCACTGATGCACTTATAGACGTCTTTACTTATTCGTGTTTCATCTTCTTTTGTAAGGATGCTTTTGAGGTTCTTGAAGTTCAGGTGATCAGTGTTTGGTAGGTCCCTTGGGTGTTCTTGTTTTTTCTCTGTATTCTTCGTTCGTGATCTGGTGTTTTTCGGAGATGGAACAGGAGTTGGTTAGAATAGGGACAATGCATCTTATTTATACAAAATTCGAGGATCAAGTAGAGGGAGGTGGGTGGAGCTACTGGGTGTGTGGTGGCTGTTCATTGGTGGAAGGTAGTCTATTCGCGAGACGGGCACTAAATCTTATCGGTGGTTGGTTGTTGGCTGTGGGTGGCTGTGATTGGTTGGTGTTGTCAGTTGTGTGCTGAGCGTGGAAACGTAAGGAAGGGGGGCGCGGGGCAAGAGGATGGGGGGCAGCATGCCTGTAGCGTTTGCCTGAAGGAAGAATTTGAAGGTCTTGTGTTTGGTTGTTGATGCTGGGGTTGAGTGTTTGGATGTATAGAGCTTCTAAAACAGCTAGTCTTCTGGGGTCTGATTCTTTGTCGAGTATGGTGGTTTGTTTGTCTAGGTCGGCGCGAGTTAGGGCAAGATGGTGGGGGGCTAGATAGTGATCTTTTATAGCGCCAGATTGAAGGTGGAGGGTTAGTCGACGGGAAAGGCGAGTTTGTGTCATTCCAACATAGGATAGGGGTCCACAGTCCCCAGAGGTGCAAATATGCTGGTATATCACATGATCGTCTTTCGTTTGGTTGTTGGTGGAAATGGGGCGGTTACGGAGGACAAGGTTGGAGGTCTTAGGAGATTTGTAGTAAATAATGAGTTTGATTTTCTTGTCAGGGTTGGTGGGGAGGACGTTTTTGTTAATTATTTCTTTCATAATGGATTCGTCTGTTGTGTGGTCGGAAGACATGTAGTTTCTGTAAAAAAAGTAATGTCATTGGCCGGGTTGGTGCTAGGGGGGTCTTGTTTGTACCATTTTTCTAGGTGGTGGTTGATGGCATTGGTGACGTCAGTGTTGGAATACCCATTGTTGACTAGGACCTGGGTGAGCCTTTCCAGTTCATTGTGTGTGTCATTCCAGGTGGTGCAATGGGTGAGGGCTCACCTGACATAGGCGGCGATGGTGGACTGTAGGTATCGTTTAGGGCATTCACTTTCCCCACTAAGACATTGGCCATTGTTAGTAGGTTTGGTGTACACGGTAGTTTTGAAGCCGTGGTCGTGGAGGGAGACAAGGAGGTCGAGGAAGGGTAGATGTCCATCGGTGGTTTCTTCGTATGTGAAGTTGAGTCCGGAGGCGGCCATGAAGCGCTGCTGGAGGTCCCTGAGTTCGCCCAGGTCCTTCACCCGCACGAAGATATCATCGATGTACCTGCAGTAGACAGTGGGCCGGTGGGCAGCCAGGAGTTCCTCTTAGATAGTTCCCATGAAGAAATTGGCGAACAGGACCCCCAGGGGGCTTCCCATCGCTACACCGTCGATTTGCTGGTACATATTCCCGCGGGGGCAGAGGAAAGGGGACTCCTTGGTACATAGTTCCAAGAGCATCTTCAGGGCCTTCTCCGGGATGTCCAGGGATGTCCATTAGGGCAGTGGTAAACTCGATGTAGGATAAAATCTATGGTCTTGTCAACCGGCACGTTGGTAAACAGACTCTCTACGTCGAGAGAGGCGATGATGTGGTCGTTAGCTGGGGGGGCATCTAGTAGAATTTCTAGGAAGTCATAAGCAGAGTTGAGGTTGTATTGCTGTGGAACAAAAGGGGTGAGGAGGTTGTTCAGGGCCTTGGCGGTCTGGTAGGTAGGTGTAGGGATCTGTGATATGATGGGGCGGAGGGGGTTCCCGGGTTTGTGGGTTTTTATAGTACCGTAAGCATAACCTGTGGTGAATTCGCCGATGAGTTTCTTCAGGTGTACGCCACCAGCTTTGGCGTTGATAGCAGTGATGATGGTGTTAGCTTTCCTTTTTATTTCGTCAGTAGGGTTGCGAGTGATCCTTTTGAATTTGTTCTTATCACTAAGAATGTCGTCCATTTTCCGTAGGTATCCTTCTTTTCCGTGTATCACAAGGCAGGAGGCCTTATCAGCTCGTCGGATGATGATGTTGGGGTTCTCTTTTAGTTGTTTAGCGGCTTTGAAGTGGTGTTTGTTGAGGAGCTTGCTTTGGTGGGATCCCCTGGTTTTGGCGGCTTCTGCTAGTAGGGTGGGTTGTAGGGCTGGGGTGGTGGTGATCTTGCTGTCTTTCTGGAGTCGTAGGATGTCATCCAGTAGGACTTCAATTTCAAGGCATTTTCGGTGGGGTCTCGGCTTCGAAATGTAGTGGCAATTTAAGCCTTTGTTCAGGAGGTCTTCTTGGTCTGGCGTTAGGGTGGTGTTGGTGTGGTTAATATATCCTTTTGTTGGCTTGGGAAGTTTTATGTTTCCACCGTATAGACGGGAGAGTTTT
This sequence comes from Paralithodes platypus, assembly GCA_032716605.1. Classification (NCBI taxonomy): domain Eukaryota; kingdom Metazoa; phylum Arthropoda; class Malacostraca; order Decapoda; family Lithodidae; genus Paralithodes; species Paralithodes platypus. Next base: position 48,191,574 of record CM064509.1, on the reverse strand, counting down.
TGGATGGTAGTGTTCTCTGTTTGTCGTCTGTGTTGTTCGTGGAGTTTTTGGTTGATTTCTGTTTTGATGTGGTTAGACCCCAGAAGACTAGCTATTTTAGAAGCTCTATACATCCAAACACTCAACCCCAGCATCAACAACCAAACACAAGACCTTCAAATTCTTCCTTCAGGCAAACGCTACAGGCATGCTGCCCCCCCTCCTCTCGCCCCGCACCCCCCTTCCTTACGCTTCCACGCTCAGCACACAACTGACAACACCAACCAATCACAGCCACCCATAGCCAACAACCAACCACCGATAAGATTTAGTGCCCGTCTCGCGAATAGACTACCTTCCACCAATGAACAGCCACCACACACCCAGTAGCTCCGCCCACCTCCCTCTACTTGATCCTCGAATTTTGTATAAATAAGATGCATTGTCCCTATTCTAACCATTACCTCTCCATTCCCTGAAGATGCAAGATATTTACTAGTGAAACATTGGATCCACCATGAATTTTGCTAACCTTTTGTACCTCATCTCTGAACCCCAGAGGAAAATTGTTAGAACTATTGAAAGCTGTAACAATAAAATCCTGAATGCTGAAACCGCTATTGCTTTTAACCTCGTCTGTTTAAAAGAGAATATATATATATATATATATATATATATATATATATATATATATACTGTATATATATATATATATATATATATATATATATATATATATAGTAAAACTCACTAGGAAAATTGAAACAATGGAACACCAAGCTTTCGTCTATTCTCTCAAGACATCTTCAGGGTAATACAAGAAAACGGGGAGAATGAGGCATAAATACCCGTCCTAAATCATCTGTGAGTTGCTAACTAGCATATAAATACAAAAAGTGTTGCCAGCCTACTACCTGTTGCCATATTTTTACGAACATACTTATTTTATATACAAAATATATGTACATATATACATTGAAATATGCCTAACAATACAATCTAATCATATATGCAATTTGATACACATCAATGAACTTGCAGATCCCTTTCAAACTGTTATCGTAACTTATGTAAATATGAAGAAATACATATACCTGTAGAAATACATATAATTACAGATACATACACATATACATGCACACTGTATACACACATACATTACATAAATACAAATACAAATTATATATAAGCAAAATAGAAAAAAAAAACACAATTTTCCTAGCGAGTTTTACTACATAATTTGATCACACGTATTTGTGATTTTACCTCCATATATATATATATAGCATAACAACTTCTGAGTTTGATAACAAAAAAAAAAAAAAAAAAAAAAAAAAAAAATCCTTTATTTATCATTATTGGACAATATCAAAGTGCTTTGGAGAAGTTTACTATATCGTCAAGCAATCTGAAACAAACGGAAACGTACAATTGTAGGACAGAAGTACATACCTGAAGACTGAAACAAATAACGTATCATATAATTATGAACAACTAAGAAACAATGCAGATAGATAAGTTAAATATTATACAGGCAAATGCGTTAAGTTAACTTAAACATTACATACAGTATATATGAGGGTACCTAATGTTAGAAACAAGAAGAATTGCATTGATTATGAGGTGTTTAATTAAACAAAATAGAGATCTGTCGATTTTTCTATATTATGAAATTGCTCTATCGGGTATGGTTCACCAAATATCTTGGCCATTAGAAATTAAAAGTTAGAAGAAAACTATGTTGAGAATTACCCATTAAGCTACTAAACGCTCGCTATGAGGAAAATTAACTTCACTGATGCTAACTGAATTAAAGTGTATACCGATTGGTTGAAAGCGTAAGCATTAAGATTTATTTTAGCCTTCTCTCCGACAAAAAGATGATTTTATGTTTATATGAAACTACTAAATACATCCAGCTACGTTCTCTCTACTCGTTCTCTCTACTCGTTCTCTCTACTCGTTCTACACCCGCTAGTGTTTCCATAAGAGAGATAATTTTATTAACCGACAAGTACCCTGCTGTGTTTCTAGCTTAATTAGATAAATGTGAGTAATTTAATTATAGTGTTTTATTCCTTGACACTAAGAACCCATCAACCATAGTTGCAGTAAACGGGCCTTGAGGATGAGTGTGGGCGTGGTGTTTCGGCTGTGTTGGTGGCCGTGGTGAAAGACGGAACGAACCGAGTCTGCCCTTCAAAGACACAAAATCAAGACAGAACGAAGCCTAATTATTAATGCCCTCGTCGCACTCCTTATCGTGTAGCTTATGTTTATCATGTAGATACCAATGTGTGTATCCTTCATACCCCATTATTATCTTGCCATAAATGAATTAATTGGTTGAAGGGTTAGAACCTTCATACAGTACTATGATACAATTTCTTTATTTCACATAAATAAGGAAAAAGAGTATGCAAATACTCTCTTGAGGATCAATGATATAATGTTGTTAAATTTTCTTTGTATTCCTTTGCCCTCTTTTTGTTCCTGCTTTATCTGTTTGTATGGCACTGATGCCCACATCGACCTCGCACCCTCTCCTCATATTTTCGCCTCTCCCTATTCTCTGGGAACTCTCCTTTGGCATTCGAAGCCTTTTCTTTTAGTGGTCTCAGGGCTCCCCTCCGTTCTTCATACTGCCTCTCCATCATCGGCTTCCTACAGCTTTAACCATAAACTTTCCGGACGTCCTCCTTTCACTCACAAACACTCGTTCTACCCCTCTCATAAATCTGTAATCTCCTCAACACACCCTTTCAGTCCCTGTTTTATTCCAGCAAACGCCAGCAGATTTTCTTCTAAATTACACTGATAATTTGGAACCACAGGAGTATATGTCAATTGACAAATCGTCAACCTCATAACTATTCAATATGTTTTCTCTAATCGTTGCCTTCCTTCAAACGCTCAATGTTTGTTTTGCAATGTCTTGCTTCCTGTAACTTCCTGACCGTGTTTTCTTTTCTTTCAGTTTCCTATTATTCGATTTATTGTATATCATTATCATCAATAGACTTGCTACAACAAGTCTTATAACAACAACCTTCACATCAGTCACGACAAATATCCCACAACCAACGACAAACCAACCACAAAAAACAAAACAACAAGCATCAAGAAAACGCCGCCACCGTGAAATGGCCTTTAAAAGTACTTAGCACACCTCTCAACGATAAACCAGACACAATGCCCAATACAATTGGAAACATTCTGACTTATTTTCATAACGTTTCTACAAAACTTGTCATAGAACACTCTAAAATATAATTCCCATATTTCATCCATTTTAGCACAAAGCTTAAATAATAATAATAATAATAATAATAATAATAATAATAATAGTAATAATAACAGCAATATTTATAGTGGCAAGCAACATTGTCCGGGGTTCAAGCGGTTTTGGACGAAGGGTATTAAGTTGGATACAAGTGCTTTGTCACATTATCAAAAGATATTTTAACTTATCGGGCATGGAGAAACTACAGAAGGAAAATATTGTAGCCATTTTGGCTGTGGTTATTTAGGAGTGTAGCTCTTTTGGTTGTGGCCATTTAGGAATGTGGCTGTTTTTGGTTGTGGCCATGTTTGAGTGTGTGGCCATTTAAGTTGTGTTTTGTGTTATCAATATGACTTTTGTTTAAGCCTTTGTGGCATTGTCCTTATTTAATAAAGATATTACTTCAACATTACTAAATATAATAACATATTGTAGCCTACTTTATTTGATATGTTGAGCAATACTACATAATTAAACACACAGTGGGGGATCCAAGGGGGGGGGGGGGGGGGGAGTCGGCCGCCCCCTCCTTAGTTACCAAAATTGCGCCCTTTCAATCAGACTTCTTCCAACTCATATTTTACACATACTACTATTACTACTACTAATAATAATAATAATATTAATTATAATAACAGCATAAGAATTAACAAAACATGAAATCATAATAATAATAAAAAGATAAATAGATAAATGTCATTAATTACGTACATTAGTAAACATTGAAATGCACGCCTATTTGAAACGTCTGTCGTGATTCATGCGCTGGCTACAGCCAACTGATCTGGCAGTCACTCTGGCAGTCACTCTAGGCCTGGGAAAATTAACTTCTCGTGCATTCGTGGGTACTAGGATTTTGACCAAGGTTATTTTTTTTCTAATTTCTTATTATTTATGGTTAAATACTTCATATTACAAATTCATAAGCAGCTGTTCAATTATCGTATATTGACAGCGATCGATCGTTTGCTAGTTTCTTTCTACATACGGACGATACGGTATTGTTTTAAAGTGATTCCTATGTTACTATATATTATTAGGACTATTATTAATAAGTGCTTCTTGTTGAACAAGTTTTTCTGTAAGGTCTGGTAATTTGTCCACTATGACTTTAGTCCAATGCGGTAATACTAGCCTATCTGATATAAGTTTAATACTGAAAGGCGGTATGTGTGGGGGTTGTTCAATTAAATTAAATTAATAAAATCAATTCAAATAAGTTTTCAATTAAAACAAATTTATTGTTAAATGATTTTACATACATCATGTGTTCATACATTACTTATTTATACAAGGCCTAACCCTATATATAGCCTACTTGCATTCATTAGAAACACATCGACCAGCAATGAATTTGGCACAAGAGCGATTTCGGTATTTTTCTTGGTTCTAGGTTTATTTCATCACTACTATCAACTTTTTATAGTAAAATTTTTGGGGCAAACCAAAAACAAAAGTAGGCTATATGGACAGATTACTCGGGTTAGGCGAGACTTGGTCGGCGTAGGGTCCTGGGTTAGGTAACTTAAGTTGTACCCTTACAAATATTGTTTGTATAGCCTTTTAAGAAAATGCCTGTATACCCGTAATTAAAATAAATATAAAGAATATGTGAATTATGGCGCCCCTTATCTATATATATCAGCCCCCCCCCCCCCCCCCCATTAAGCCTGAGCTGGATCTGCCACTGAAAACAAACTTTTTACCTAAAGTAACCTAGATATTGTTTGATTAACCAGGAAAAGTATTAGAAATAAGCCGACAGGGAGGTGATTCACTCATGTAGATATAATATTGGTTTAGTAATAGATACAATAAGGTGTAGGCTAGATGTAGAAATATGAAAATGTATTGTTAATAAGTTGTATAATTTGAACATTAGCCTACTATATATTGAAAAATACTTAATTTTATGTAAAGTATATGCAGTAAAGTATAGTAAGCATATAGTATATAGTAAAGTATATAAAGTATATACATAAGCGAAAACAGCTTCCCAGAAGCTGGGTATGCTCAACCGCCTCCAGTTTTTGTTTACCCTTGCGCAGCTTCTTGCTCTGAACAGAGGGCATGGTTATTGTTCACACGTGTGGCGAAGATCCTCCCACACAGCACTTCTAGACAAAGTAGAAAAGAAAGCCTTCCGTCTCATTAACTCACGTCCACTCACCAAGTCTCTGCAGTTTCTCTCTCTCTTCGCCACAATGTTGCATCTCTCACTATTCTACTGCTATTAAATAATCAGTGTTCCTCAGAGCTCTCTCAGTGTATACCAACCCCTCTTCGTAGAACACATAGAACCCGTCTTGCAACACAATCCCTACTCTGTGCAACTCTCCAAACCAAGAGTGAAACATAATTCTCAATCTTTCTTCTATTCAACAGCTGAGCTCTGGACCTCACTCCGAGAATCAGTCTTTCCCTCTTCCTATGACTTAAATTGTTTCAAACTCTGTGTGTCCAGGCATTTTGGCACGAACGTCCCTTGATTTTGGCCCGGTCACTCTTTCAACTCTGGGGGAGGGACTCGCCACAGGCAGTTCTGCCTTTTGTCTCCCTCACTCATATAGAAACAATTATATATATATTTTATTGTGTAGGTGTAGGCTGGATGAGTTAATGCAAGTTAGTGATTAAGCGTGAATATAAAATATGTGGCCGTTTTAGTAGTGGCCATTAAGGAGTATGGCCATTTTGGTTGTGGCTGTTTTAGTCATTAAGGAATGTGGCCGCTTAGATTGTGGCCATTAAGGAGTGTTCCTGTTTAAAGTGCAGTTCCCATTTCGCCGTCTGGATGTCCATTCAAACCAATGTCACTTGATCGACGACGTTACTCCTATTACATCTCACGATTGTACTATTTACTATGCAATCATTATTTACATCTCTCTTATAACTTTAAGGTGTTAGTTACAGTGTCTCTATACTTATGTGGGGGACTGTACACCTTGGAGATCGTTCAACCCTACGAATTCAAGACTCAGGATCCCTTCTCACGCTTTTAGCTTACTCTTGCAGCTTTGACCACCAGCGATGTACACATAGATCGGAAGTTAATATCACGTGTTGGAGGTGTGCATTGAGGTGTGTAGCAGAGGTGAGAGGTATTGAAGGGAGATTTGATGGCAGATAGACTCGAACCTTGGGCAAGACAACAGCCCAGAGATTCCCCCTTAATTTAGGGAATTTTCTTATATATACTTTATTAGTACAACTGTATAAATCTTTCAGTTGTTAATTGAATACAAATCAAAGTTGGTTTGGATACCACATTCTTTAATTTCCCCCTCTACCTATATATAACATGTATAAGGTATAAGTGGGATGGTGGCGGCGATATACCTATTATCATAATATCTATCTATCAACGAGCAGAGGACGGAGAGCTGAGATCAACCTACTATCTTCAATCAACATATAACCTATTAGGAACCTACCTCAAAACCTCTTCCCTAATATGGTTAATTATACTACCTAACATATAACTCATAAGGACAGATAGTCACCTTTAGATTTCCTTACTTGGAGTTAATAGTTAACCCTTATCATAAATATAGGATCATACATTTGTACGTCTTCCTAAAGTTAACCTCTTGCTACAGTGACTGTCAAAAGTCATTTGTAACACTCTTTTCCGACCTCGGGTCCGCTAGATGTGAACCGAGGAGTCTTGGGTTCTGTCAGGCTTGCTTCCGTTCTCGGATTTTTTTTGTTTTTAAAGTTGAATTGGACTTATTTTTCGCCGGAAGATATTGTGGCTGTTTATGAGTGTGGCCGTTTTGGTTATTAAGAACTGTGGCCACTTTGGTTGTGGTCGTTAAGGAGTGTGGCAGTTTAAGAATGTGGCCGTTAAGGAGTGTAGGCGTTTTAAAGTGTGGCCGTTTTGGTTTGGCCATGGATGTTTAAGAGACTGGCCGTTATGGAGTGTAGCCATTTTGTTTGTGACTTTTAAGGTCTGTGGCCATTTAGGAGTGTGGCCTTTTTTATTGTGACCGTTAAGGAATGTAGCCGTTTAAGAGTGCGGCCATTTTGGTTGTCCTTAAGCTAGCCTAGTTTTAAAGAAGGGCCAGTTAGGACATGGCGGGGAGGGAAAGATAAAAATATTGATACAAATTTAATACAGTATATACTGTAGCTTAAGTATCGATAAGAGGAGTATGTATAGGAGTATAGGAGTATGTAGAGGATCATGTATAGTGGAAGTGTCCAGCGAAAACTTTCTAGGTTAAATAATACATACATTACATTATGTGAACGAATTGGCATTTTTTTCTTTCATTAAATAATTTATTGTAGAGTGTAATCAAGAAATATGATTGCTACTAAATATTATTTTGTATTTTAGACTTATGAGACACTTCATTTTAATAGCCTAGCATGCTTAACTTACGGAAATTACAGTAGAGATAGGGAATTAAGAATACTTTCTTGGCACCAAAAACTAACCCTTTCTGTATTTATTAAGGAACACCGCGTTCCAAACATTAATCCTCCATTACAAACCCCAATGTACTTGAATAAATTAATGAAAGCATATGATCCTCCCGGGATTCTAACTCGGGACACCACACCCAGAACATAAGCACCTAAATCATTAATTACACCACCAACACAGTTATTAAGCCTATAATGGCAGGCTAGGAGCATTTAACCCATGCAGTACCAGAGACGTACTTTTCATTATATTCTGGCAACTATTAGACGAATTTATACAGCTTACGAAGGACCTCTAGCCCATAATAAGGCTTCAAACTATCTCCACCAACTCTTTTAAGTACCACAGATCCTTCCTAAGCTGCATAATATCGTATAAATAAAGCTAGAATACAATATATAACACGTCGCTGGTACTCAATGGGTTAAGGAAAGAGAAATTAAGGATTTGGTGGATAATCTGTGAGTTAAGAGGTCAGTGAACAGTTGCCAAAATAGCCAAACCATCTGAGAATAAATATAATAATCTTACACACAAAACAAATGCATTGAGGAGTACTTTAGTATTTAAAAAATAGTAACCTTTTAAAAGCCTAATCTATCTTTATTCTTCATGGTTGTTTTCCCTTCACCAATTGCTTCTCAGAGGTTATTCAAGATGTTCCAACGAGTACTATTTTAGTTAGATTATAATTATGTACGATTATCTTGAACATTGCTTTCGCTGCGCGGCGTTAGAAACAATGTATTATGGACAATGGGAATGGGTATCATTTAAGGAACCTTTCGCCGCGGTTTGCACGGTATCGGTCACGACTGTTACGTTTGCTTCTAATTTGACCGCTTTTTAGTTGATGCTCCCCCCCCCCCCCCCCCCGTGGACTTATTGTTTTCATATATATTGCCAGTAGGGGGAAAATAACTTGCTGGCTGTGGCATTATTTAAAAGCAAAAAACATACGGTCAAATTAGGTGTGCTATGTTTGTAAAATTATATTATTTATTTTACTGCAAATAAACGTTTTTAGTTTCATAAAACATATACTGTTTTTGCAAGTGTTAGGCCTATATAGAGGACCGGTAAATGAGAATAAATTGATTTTGATACATGCTAGTATTGTATTGGTTTGACTTCACTAAAAACTCCACCTTGGATGATTCCAGTGTTATTCCTCCCTCTCTACCCCCCTCTCACTTAATTATGCCTAATATCATAATCTTTTCTAAAGATATTCTCTCGGCCCTCTCTGAACATAATACTAAGAAGGCGTACGGACTGGATGGTGTTCCTCCTGTTGTACACAAAAACGGTTCTTCCATGCTGACTCCCTACTTAGGCAAACTCTTTCGGCTCAGTTTAACCTCTAATGTCTTTTCTTCATGCTGGCAGTTTGCTCTTATTTAACTTGTCCCAAAGAATGGTGACCGATCTTAACCCTTCAACTATTGTCTAATTGCTCTAATTTATTGCATCTCTAAAGCTTTTGAAACTATTCTTAACTCAAAAATTCATAATCATTATCTTCCCATAATCTATTTTCAGATTACCAGTACGGTTTCCTTAAGGGCCGCTCTACTGGTGATCTTCTTGCCGATGTTACTAGATCTTGGTCATCAAACCTTTGTGACTTCGGTGAAACTTATTCTATTGCTCTAGACATATCAAAAGCCTTCGATAAAGTCTGGCACAAATCTTTAATTCTCAAAACTACCCTCCTTCGGTTTCTATCCCTCTATCTGTGCCTTTGTCTCTAATTTCCTTTCAGACCGCTCCATAGCTGCAGTTGTGGGCGGCCATCGTTCACTTCCTCAACCTATCAACTCCGGTGTTCCTCAGGGTTCTGTCCTGTCTCCAATTCTCTTTCTAATATTTATCAATGATCTCCTCAACTGTACCTCTAGTCCTATCCACTAACATGTTGATGACTCTACCTTACACCATTCAACTCAGCATACAAGCACTCCTAATCAAACGTGGCGAGGCCATAGAATGCCTATCTACTGATCTTTCAATTATTTCTGATTGGGTCAGAGAAAATCTTGAAAGTTTCAATGATTCCAAGTCATAAGATAGGCCTAGAATAGGCTAACATAAAACGTTAAATTATGCTTAGTGTAGCCTATCAGCTAACCTATTAACATGGGTAGAAGCTGTAAGGCTAAAAGGCTAAAAGAAAATACAGATTAGAGCACAACATTTCTATTAAAAAAAATTGGCAACTTATTTTAGGCTATATAAAGTATGATATGAGATTTGGTTGAAAACTTGGGATTTTTCAAACTTATTATGTTAACATGTGTCAAAATGTAGTCACACTGTGCACAAAACTACTGCATTGAAAGGACTGAATCAGCAAAGCAATAAAAGTAAAATAAGCTCAACATTTGTAGGGAAAACCCCACAAGTTGCCCCCCACAAGTCCTCCACACACTGTTTCACACCGAGACCAGTGGATTCTTCTAAACCTTGAATAACATTACCTCCAGTCAACCCAGCTTCAGAACAAAATTGCTTTAAATAAAATGTGTGAGTTTGACACAAGTTTGAATATGTTACCGGTAACTGACATGCAGGAGCAGGAGTTTCGCTCCCCTTCAGGGAGTTCTTTTTTACTTAAGAACCTGCTGTCTCAGGCCACCAGTGACAAAATAATGTTCTCAAAGTAGTGTGTCTAACTGTACATGATTGTATACAGAACACCTAGGATTGAGATTCTAAAGTCCAATCCATTGGCTATTTTAAATATCTGAATGCCAATTAGTATCATGTATTTTGGATATATGGGGCTCCGCTGTATTATTAATATCTATTACTGTACAGAAATAAAATTTGTGGATGTTATGTCTGAATTTACTTAAAATCCTTAGTATTCTCAACTCTCTAGTCTTGAAGGTGAGGAATAATTGGTAAGAAAGGTGTTAGTGGGTGTACTCGTCGTCTTATTTACATAAGTCGTATGGTAGCAGTTTTTGTTTGCGTCTAATTTGACTGTTTTTTTTTGTTTTTTTTATACAAAATTATCCCACGGCCAGCAAATATTTTCCCCCTGCTGGTAATATACTGTATATGATGACAATAAGTCATGGGGGTTAAGAGGGGAAAAGCCCCCCTCAACCCATTATTGTATCCCACGGCCAGCTGTTGCATAAATTGTTTTGTTACTGACCGTGGGATATAATAATAGTTTGAGGGGCCACATAGTTTTCAAGATATGGATTTTTAAGTGGTTTTGAGGTTTTTAAAAGATTGCCGAAAAATCCCATGTGTAGGGCAATACCTTTTCTATAACATTTGTGGAGCATTATTAGTGGAGTCCATATACCAAATCACAATAATTTCCTATGAGAGGGAGAGGCGGTATTTATGTCTGAATATTTTTGGAAAGCTGGTTGCCACGGACATACCTGGCTGCCATTTTGGATGTTTAGCATATCAAAAGTTGCCCAATTCAAAAACGCACCTTGTGTCATAGGCTGGACCCGATCCAACAAGCTGTTCCGGAGTGATTGCGTAAATTGCACAAATAATTTGGAATAATAAATAATAATAATAATAATAATCTTAACGATTATAATAGGGGTTCCCCGCCAAGGCTTGAACCCCTAATAATAATAATAATAATAATAATAATAATAATAAAATAAAATAAAATAATAACAAAATAGACACCAGTACCAATATAACCACAGCCATAAGCTCCCAAAAGAAGCAAACACAAAAAAAGTTCACAAGATTCCGATGCAGAGTGTTTCAAGAAAATTAATCACTAGACGCCCGAGTCCTGCTTTGATGCCCATGGATTTTTCTTGTTGGTGTTTGTGTTGCGCTGGTTGAGTTACTAAAGGTGCAGGTAGCTAAAGATGAGGTGTGGAGGGTAGGCTAATGGTGTTGGTGGTGAGGTAGGAGGACTGGAAGCTGGACTTTCATAGTAGTTTTTCTCTAGATGTAGTTACTTTAATTACAATCAGTATATACTTTATATATATATGTTTAATTGTGTAAATATAACTCTGGGATAGATATAGAGATTTTTTGTTCTCTTCACTAAAGGTTAAGACAACAATAGTTATATAATCTAGTTTTATAAAGCTACATTAATGTGTTTTATCCCTATTATAGGCCTATAGTTTCATAATGAAAAACATATGAAGTCCCCAAACTGTTTTGGTGAATATACAGGTTGAATGAAAATGCGGATTGTGCAAATATGTATTTATATTATCTTAAAGAACCCAATACCATCGTTGTAAAGTAATATAATAGGTTGAGAAATTCATATTATATAATTTCGCAATCGCATATTTCACAATCGACTTAAATTTGCGTAATGTGTGTGTAGTAAAACTATATTAATATCGCGGATACTGCTTTCTATGGGAGTTGAACCATTCTATATTTTTTTAATGACGCTGTGACCTATTATACTTAACCAAGTAGATAGTTACATATAGCATATAATTGGACGTGCTTGAACAAAATAAGTAGAAAATAATTTAGATTTTGCTTGAAACAAGTTACAACATATTTTCCATCAATTTTAATGTTATCCTTGTAGCGTTGGTTTGCCAAACAACACGGACTGTATAGCCTGTACAGTACAAGGGGTACAAATAAATCAACTACCAGACTAAAGACTTAATCTCAAATATTTATTGTTTCTCCTTGATGGTAAATTTATGGTCGACGTGATGAGATAATGAAGACAAAGGGATGCGGGTTGACGACAATGTGATGACAACAGTAAGGAGGAAACCATGGAGGGATGGCCTCACGTAAATAAAGACAAATACTAGGCCACCTTCAAGTAGTACATTATATTATGATTACCTGCCCCCCGGAACATAACAGGGATGTGGACAAAACTATATCAGGATGCCGGTATTTACTCTGCTAGTAGATGGTCATTGATATCGATGTCAAATTCATGGCCTACTTTCGTATTTTTCCTGTAACATAACGTAGACAAATGTCTGATTGAGTTGTTTTTTGTTGGTGAGTTTTGTTCTGTTTTTTTCGTTGGGGAAGGTGAGATCATAAAAGGTCGAATGTGGAAGCTACATTTTAATTTGTTGTCCATATTTGTTCAAAATTGAGATTCAAATATTCAAAGTTGAAATAATGCCTACTGATTGATAATACCAACCGTGCCTCTCTTATCACTTGAGTGCCAAAACTGAATGCCCAATCCCGATCAAACAAAACTGGCCAGGTAATTTTGATATGTTACTAAATTTCACTAGACACGCAACTGAAATATTGGAACTATTTGGAAACAATTATAGAATGTTGGAAGATATATAATGTTGGAAGATATATAATGTTGGAAGATATATAATGTTGGAAGATATATAATGTTGGAAGATATATAATGTTGGAAGATATATAATGTTGGAAGATATATAATGTTGGAAGATATATAATGTTGGAAGATATATAATGTTGGAAGATATATAATGTTGGAAGATATAATGTTGGAAGATATATGATGTTGGAAGATATATAATGTTGGAAGATATATAATGTTGGAAGATATATAATGTTGGAAGATATATAATGTTGGAAGATATATAATGTTGGAAGATATATGATGTTGGAAGATATATAATGTTGGAAGATATATAATTGCATTTTTTCTGGACAATACGTCACATCCCAAACAGCATAATGTGGGGATATAACTATCTTGTTTTTACGACATAGCTTTTGATATACTTTGGGTGGTTTACGGTCTTTTCGCCAACGAGTCTTTTTGCCCACACGTCTTTTCGCCCAAACTAGGAGTCCTTTCGCCCAAACATTGAGGTCCGTTCGCCCAAACAATGGAGTCCATTCGCCCAAACCAAGTCCCTTCGTCCAAACAATACAGTCCGTTCGCCCATCCCTTGAGGTCCATTCGCCCACACTTTGAAGTTTGTTAGCCCACACTCTTAACTGGCTTCTAAATGCTGCAAATGAAATTTTGTTTTCAAATTTACGGTTAAAATATGTCTGTCCATAACTGAAAATTGATGTACAGTTGGTCAAAGTTCCAGCTGACCCACCCTCGCTCTGGGGTTCGTAGAATTAGCTGGCAATACTGGTGTAGTTGCCAATCATTGGATATAATAACTTCAATATTTAAGCAAATCTACGAAATTTGGGTGAATGTTCGGGATCATACATAGCGATGTATGCATTTTAATTTGAGATAGACTTACTTTCCCTTGTTTAGTATATGTTCTAACAATGATATAGCCGAAATCAGATCTACCAATCCCAATCTTTGTAAGACACACCTCCTTCCTACACCAGTATTGCCAGCTAATTATGCGAGACCCAGATGGAGGGTGGGATACAGTATATATATATATATATAATTATACCCGGTATATATACTGTATATAATATATATATATATATATATATATATATTATATATACCGGTATATATATATATATACTGTATAATTATATACTGTATATATATCACAGTTGGGTCAGTTAAGTATAGTAGTTAATTTTGAAAATGTGGTTAACTAAACATAACTTAATTGAAATATTGTATCATTGATAGGTTAACTTCAATTAATTTCCGATTAATATAATTCTATTTCATATTTTTTACTGGTATGAGAGTGTTGGAGAGCAGGGCGAGGAGGAACATTCAACACTCACGTGCAAATTTTTAGTATAATCCTATGGCCGTCTTGTCAGAGTAGTAGACCTTTTCCGTATTTCATACTTATTTTGTCTTTCTCTTACGGAAAGAGAGAGAGAGAGAGAGAGAGTGAGAGTGAGAAATAGGGTGAGTGAGAGTGTGCAAATGAGTAAATTACTCATACATATTTCGATACATATATATTATTTGTTGTAGGTCTATTTGTTATAATGCACTGATAAGAATATATATGGATATGCAGAAATAAAGTGGGAATGTTAGGACCAAGATCAAATTGGATAGAACATTAGATATGGTTAGGGGTGGATTAGGTAGAACCATTAAAGAGGATTCACCTGGTAATTTTTTACCCGGCTTCTTTTCTCATCAATTATAGTATAGTGGCCTCCGAATTAAAGTGTCATAGGAATTCAGCTAACTATCTTTATCTCAATTCCTGAATCCTGGTATCAATTCCGCAAAACCAAATGCTCCATACTCCCAACAACCATCCCCACCCCTACCTACAACTCTACAGCCATCTCCTCACCCAACAACTCATCCTCTACTTACTCCCCCACCTCAGACACAACCTCTACCAGCACTTTCTCACTCTCCACATCCTACCTAATTCCAAGACTCCTACCCCTCCTACTACTTAAGAAACCACAACCCAAGAGACTGCTGTCCAGAACCCCTCCCTCCCCAAGGAAGACATGCCCATCCACACTCCTTACCCCACCCCTACCTCACCACCATCCATGCCTCCCCCAGCTAATCCCTCTACCTCTACCCCTATCCCCAAAACACCATCCATTTCCCCCTCAATCTCCCCTAAAACGCAAGCCTAGCAGCCCTGCTGATACAACCTCTCCTACTTCCCAACGCTCTCGATCCCAATCTCACAAGATAGTAAACCCCAAAAGACACGCCTCAGCCTGCTCCGCACCCCCGTCATTTACAAGAAGCCACTCCCGTCCTAGCCATCCTTCCTCTCCTCACACCTCACCCTCCCCATCCCGCCCACCAACCTTACCCCACCACCCCATTATCACCAATCCACACAACTCACCCCACAATCATAAATCATGCTGAAACTCATCCAATTCAACATTAGACATTATTACTCACGCAATTAATACCAGATAATGACCCAGACATTATATTACTCAACAGTACTTGCATACAAAATGCACAAAATTAAATTCTTTGATTATAGGACAATCTGACGACGATGCACACAACGGAGTTACCATCATGACACAGTAAAAACACACACAACGCTTGGTCCCCTCATAGTCACCACTACATATGTCAGACCCAGATCACACATACCTTAAACCGATATGAACACACTATTCAACAACAATGTTCCAACACTCATTCTTGCACACTTTAACGCTAAGCACCACGCTACCAACAACCCACACGGAACACAACTGCTAGCACTACACGACATAAAAAGACAACATTTTCTTGGCCCAGATTTTCACACAGCTTTCACAAACAATTGGTCTGACCTCATCTTATCTAACCGTGCATTTAACCTTTTTCACCATCAAATTTCCCCAGGACCTTTATCAGGATCCGATCACATCCCAGTTTTCATACACATATTATCTATTCCCCTTTTAGTTCTATCTTCATCACATTACCAGTATTCCCAGGCTAACTGTGATTAATTTCAACACATCTTATCAGAGCAAAATTACACAACTGACTATGAGGGACTACACTACACTAATTACTTATTCATATGCACCTATTTTACGTTTAATATGAAGATATTAACATGTAACAGCAATAAAACAAGTGGGAATAGTGTTTGGAGGGTGCAAATCGTGAATTATTGCCGACCGTTCATTCATGAGGTGAGAGACAATCGAGGCCTACACCCTGCTCTCTCGATGCCTGGAGGGCGGCTGAGGCCTGTCTCTCTCTCTCTCTCTGTCTCACGCATAGACACACGCAAGACCACACCCTGGGACCGGTTTGGAGATATTGGCACGGTAAATACACCGATAAACAAGGAAATAAAAGGAAAATAGGTGATAATTGAAAGGGGGGGGGAAAGGGTGGAAGGAGGGGATTTTGACACATGTGGAAGAGTGATAGGAGGTATGGAGGGAAATTATCTCACTTAAACACCATTTCTTTTATTTTAAGTGCTACTGGGGCCTTTTAAACGTTTTTTTTTAGGCCTTACCTCTTAAGAGGATCGTCGCCTTTGCCCACCAAAACCTCTTAAGAGTGTTCTTGCCATTCCCGGGTTAAAGACACATGGGCACAAGTATACAACCCACACCCTCCTGAAAGACCCGCCGAACAACATATTTGAGACATTGAACAACACCTCACTAATATTGCGGACAACATTTCTCATGATACACACATCAACACAGACTCACTTAACCCCCACAACTACGTCACTGCTCCCATTGTGCCTGACGAAGTTAAGCTCACTCTCTCTAAATCACGGAGGAAGGCGCCTGGTGCCTCGGGTACAAACCATCACATTCTGAAGCACCTCCCAAACACATATATATGATGCACTCACTTGCCAATGCCATCTTGGCATCAGCCTACTTCCCCGTCTGCTTTAACACTTACATTGCGGACTTATTTGCGGTATTTAGCGCATATTCAGGCACTCCTGACTTATTAATCAAGTATCTGCATGAAATGAACTGTATTCTGCCGAGAACTAGGCGAAAATAGCTTCAAAATGACACCAAAACGAGCTTCGTAGGTGGCGGGGTGCACCCGCAGCATTGCCATTGACATTCGGGAAAACTCGCTATTTATTAGCTCTCGCTCGCTCGGCAACACTGTCGAGACAGCCGCGCGAGACCAGAGACTTAGTCAGTGAGCGGCTGGCTGCTCTGAGGGTCGGACGGAGGTCCCTCATGCTCCCGCCCACTGACACTCGATTTCTACGGCTTTTAAAGCCTGGAAATTGCTGTAAATTGCCATGGCATCCCGGAACATCACCCGCAGGGAAAGGGTTAAGACAGCAACAAACATCATCATCCCCAAGAAAAATCAAAATAACAGAGAACCACTGAACTACAGACCCATTAGTCTACTTGAGACTCTTGGAAAGACTCTAGAAACAATCATAAATCGCCGACTCAGACTGTACCTCGAAGACTAAGGACTTCTCACTGACAAACAGCTTGGTTTCAGACCTCACAGATCCACTCAGGAAGCACTTAACATAATCACCAACTATATTCACATTACCAAACACTGCAGAAACAGAAACAAAACAGCACTCACTGTGTGGCACGTAGGCCTGAAGCACAAAATTAGCAAACATTTCAATTTCCCTCTACCAATTAAAAAGCTTCTTTGCAACTTTTTGGATAACAGATTCGCCAAAATCAAATTTTCAATTCTCTATTCAGACTCTTTTCCACTCTATGCAGGCATACCTCAAGACTCCGTGCTCGCACCTACACTGTACATTCTCTACACTAATGACATACCAGATCTCATCAATAATGACTCTCTTACAATGATGTACGCTGACGACGTGACGCAACTTGTTAGGGCAAATACATTGACGTTTTAACAAAAAAAGCCAAGAGAGAGTATGACCGAGTAGCACAATGGGAAAAGAAATGGCGGATTCAGGCTTATCCACGAACATCCTTTATTACCTACATTTCCACTGGTTACCTCCGTCCAAGACCACTATTCCTCAATTCCCACACACCACCTCCCGACTGTATCCCAGTCACTGTCTCGCCCACTAACAAAGTACTTGGTCTAACCTTTGACAGAAAACTACGCTTCTATCGTCATTCAAGACAAATTATCCCCATTGCTGCAAAATCCCTTTAATCAATTTTCCGTTTCCGAAATGTCTCCATCAAAACCAAAACTAATTTATATAAAGCCTTAGTTAGACCCCCCCTTTGCTATGCCCCAATGACCAGCACTCTTTTGGCAAAGACCCACAAAATTAAACTCCAAGGATTACAAAATAAAGCACTGAGATGGATCCATGGAACTCAGTGAAATGAGTTCCAAACATCGGCACACCTACATGAACTCTCCCGCATCCCTCCACTTAATGCTTATTGTAACTTTCTGGCAAATAAACAACTTGAACAACTTAAATATCTTTGACACACCACAAACTCACACTAAATTTTCATCATTCGTATACTTTTTTTTTTTTTTTTTTTTTTTTCTATGTGATTGAGGGAGGCAAAAGGCATAACTGCCTATAGCGAGTGCCTCCCCCATAGTTGAAAGAGTGACAGGGCCAAAATCAAGGGACGTTCGAGCCAAAATGCCTGGACACACGGAGTTTGAAGCAATTTAAGTCATAGGAAGAGGGAAAGACTGATTCTGGGAGAGAGTTCCAGAGCTCAGATGTTGAGTAGAAGAAAGTTTGAGAGTAACGTTTCACTCTTGGGTTGGAGAGTTGCACAGAGTAGGGGTGGGATTGAGTTGCAAGACGGGTACCACGTGTCCTACGTAAAGGAGGTGGTATGCACTGGGATAGCTCTGAGGAACACTGATTATTATAGTAGCGATAGAATAGCGAGAGAGATGCAACATTGCGGCGGAGAGAGAGAGATTGCAGAGAGTTGGTGAGTGGACGGGAGTTAATGATACGAAAGGCCTTCCTTTCAACTTTGTCTAGGAGAGCGGTGTGAGAGGAACCTCCCCACACATGTGAACAATACTCAATACAAGGGCGCACTATGCCCCTGTACAGAGCAAGAAGCTGTGCAGGGGAAAAGAACCCCCTAAGGCGGTTGAGCACACCCAGCTTCTGGGAGGCTGCCTTAGCAAGACTGGTAATATGGTCCTTCCAAATGAGAGCAGAAGAAAAAGAGACACCAAGAATATTGAGAGAAGATGAAGGGTTGATTTTTGTATTGTTGAAGAATAAGGGATAGTCCGCTGGGAGATCCTGACGGGTAGATAGATGGAGAAATTGGGTTTTGGAAGCATTAAAGTTAACAAGGTTTTCTCTGCCCCAATTGGAAATAGTATTTAGATCAGAATTTAAGAGTTCTATGGCTTCATTACGTTTGTCGTTGAGGGATTGCTGGCTGGGGCGTTCTGAAAAACTAATGGAGTAGTGTAAGGTTGAGTCGTCTGCGTATGAATGGATGGGAATTAAGGTACAGTTAAGGAGATCATTTATAAAAATTAGAAAGAGAATAGGAGATAGGACAGAGCCCTGAGGAACACCGGAGTTTATAGGGTGAGGAAGTGAACAATGGCCGTCCACAACCGCAGCTATGGAACGGCCGGAAAGGAAATTAGAGACAAAGGCACAGATGGAGGGATAGAAACCGAAGGAGGGTAGTTTAGAAATTAAAGATTTATGCCAGACTCTATCGAAGGCTTTCGATATGTCTAGTGCAATAGAAAAAGTCTCACCGAAGTCCCGAAAGGAGGATGACCAAGAGTTAGTAAGATATGAAAGAAGATCACCAGTAGAGCGACCCTTAAGGAAGCCATACTGGCGATCTGAGAGCAGATTATGAAAAGAGAAATGCTTAAGAAATTTGGAAGCAAGAATAGTTTCAAAAACTTTAGAAAGACAAGAGATAAGAGCAATTGGACGATAGTTGGAGGGTTGAGAGCGGTCACCCTTCTTTGGGACAGGTTGAATGTGAGCAAACTTCCAGCATGAAGGGAAGACGTTAGAGGATAGACAGAGACGAAAGAGTTTGCCTAGGCAGGGAGTCAGCACGGAAGCACAGTTTTTGAGAACAACAGGAGGAACACCGTCCGGACCGTACGCCTTATTAGTGTTAAGCCCAGAGAGGGTAGAAAGTACATCTTTAGAAGAGATTAGGATATTAGGCATAAGTAAGAGAGAGGAGGGCGGAGAGGGAGGAATAGCACCGGAATCATCCAAGGTGGAGTTTCTAGCAAAAGTTTGAGCGAAGAGTTTAGCTTTGTCAGAGGAAGAAGTGATGGTTGTGCCATCAGAGTGGGAAAGGGGAGGGAAAGACGAGGAAGAGAAATTGTTGGAGAGGTTTTTGGCTAGATGCCAGAAAGCTTGGGAAGAGCTAGAGTTGGATAGTTCAGTGCATTTATTATTGATGAAAGAGTGTTTGGCAAGTCGAAGAACAGATTTGGCTTGATTCCGGGCAGAAACATATGAAGAATGAGAGTCTTGAGTTTTAAGGCGTCGGTACCGTTTGAATGCTTCCTCCTTATTGCGGACAGCAGTAGAACAGGCGTGAGTAAACCAAGATTTTTTAGCATTAGTCTGAGAGAAAGAGAATGGAATGTATGCTTCCATGCCCGATAGGATTACCTCGGTAATGCGTTCAGCACTCTCCGAGGGTCCTCGGCCATGGAAGCAGAAATCATTCCATGGGAAATCAAAGAAGTACTGCCGAAGAGCCTCCCAGACTTACCCATTATCCAAAATTTCTCAAATAATACAAATCACACAATGTAAAGTAAGCTCTTTATAAAACAGTGTAACCACCCCCAAATTCGGCAGTTGACAGCTATGCCATGCCGCCCCCCTTTATACCCTTACCATCCAAAGTTGCCAGGCCACCTTTTAGACCCTTTCCATCCAAAATTAACACCTTTTTCGCAACCTTTGCCACCCTAAATTAATACCCTTTAGGCCTTTACCACGCAAAATTTAGTCTCCACCCCTTCTTGGCATGCCTTACTGAAGCTCTCAGATTTTTACTGTCAATAAAATCGACAGAGTCACCCCAAACCATCGTGCCCTGCGCCCAGTACACCCCACCCCCTTCAGGAGTTACTACCTTCACCTCCGGCAACAACATCACTCGAATCCACTATCATCTCTTCAACCCAGGGAGATCGTCAGACCATCGACGAGGGGATTAACTCTATCAACACCATCGGCTTCTTTACCACCATCGTCTCCCACCTTCACCCACATCAGCTGCCTCTCCACCACACCGTGGCACTGTTGCTCTCGCTTACCACACCAATGAGGAATACAATTACGAAAAATAGCAAGGAGGACGTTCCTCCACCTTTTACTCTTCTAATTTTCTCTTCTTTTCCATCTTTACTTCTCTCTAATTCTTAGAAACCTCTCACTTCCCTAGCCTATCTATATCCCCTCCTTCGGAGGGGGAGAAGGATGACTGGTACTGTGGCTAGTCTGGTGAATGACAGGGGCATTACAAGAGGTGAAACAGATAATTGTGAAGACAACAGGGCTGACAACCCTATTCTTAAAGAAGAGTTATTGACGAAACCCTCTTGACTGCCAAAGCCACCATTGAACTCAGTCCCGGTGTGCGAGTGCCCCGAGTTAAAGGAGCTGAGGCTACTTTTATCTGGCAACTTCCTGAACGCAACAGAAGACTACTGCCTGGAGCTTGACCAGTATTAGAAGGACGAGCTGCCCCATACTCTCGCTGCCTGGAGCCAGTGTTATCACTCCCCACACTCAAAGGAAGGAGTTGGCCTAAACCTGAAGAAAGAGTTGCCTGTACCCGAAGAAGGTGCTGCCCCATATCTGACGAATAATCTGCCTATACCTGAAGAAGGAGCTGCCATATGCCTGAAGAAGGAACTGCCTGTACTTGAAGAAGAAGCTGCCATAGATCCAGCATCTGAACTGAACTACCAACTTCCCAGAGAGGCCGAGGCCCCATGCTCGACCAAGATATTATTGCATATGCTTTCCTTTACTAGTTTCATTGTAATATAGTCTTGTTTCCGGTCTGCATAAAAAAAAAAATAGTTCTGGCGTATATTCCTCTCCAGCCAAGCACCCCTAAATTAGCGCCTAATAGTATTGGCACCTTAACCCCTCATATATCGGGGACGTTTTTTAAAATGTATTCTGACTGCTATTAGACAATTTCATTCAGTTTAAAAAGGGCCTCCAGCAAATTAACAGGCTTCGAACTATCCCATTTAACCCATTTTACTAGTACAGATCCTTCTTAAACTGCACACAATTATCTAAATATAGCCAGAATATAATAAAGAAGACGTCGGCTGTACGGAAGGGGTTAATATGTAATATAATTCATGTTTTAAATGGAATTTCTTAAACATTACTATATTTCGTTTCCTTCTTGCTGGAAGTTTACTCTCATTTAACCTGTCCCATAGAAGGGTGACCGATCTCGGCCCTCCAACTATCGTCCAATTGCTCTCATTTCTTGCATCTCTAAATTTTTTAAAACTAATCTTAATTCAAAATTTCTTAATCATTTATCTTCCCATAAACTACTTTCAGACTGCCAGAATGGTTTCCTTATAAGGGCTGTTCTACTGGTGATCTGCTTGCTTATCTTACTAACTCTTGGTCATCCTCCCTTCGGGACTTCAGTGACACTTTTTCTATTGTGCTACACATACTGAAAGCCTTTGATAGAGTCTGGCACAAATCTCTAATTTCCAAACTACCTTCCTTCGGTTTCTATCCCTCTATCCATGCCTTTGTCTCTAATTTCCTTTCTGACCGTTCAATAGCTGCAGTTGTGGACGGCCATCGCTCACTTCCTCAACCTATCAACTCCGGTGTTCCTCAGGGTTCTGTCCTGTCTCCAGTTCTCTTTCTAATATTCATTATTGATCTCCTCAACTGTGCCTCTAGTCCTATCCACTCTTATGCTAATTTAACACATTTCTCACATCAACCAAGCATGCAATCACTCCAAAAGTCACGTAACGAGGCCACAGAACTCTTATCTTCTGATCTATCAATTATTTCTGATTGGGCAGAGAAAATCTTGTTACTTTCAATGCCTCCAAGATCCAACTTCTCCATTTAACTAACCATCGCGATCTTCCCAAGAGTTAGGTGTGCTCAATCGTCTCCGTAAATTCTTCATCCCCACTCAGCTTCTTGCTTTGTATCGAGGCACAGTGCATCCCTGTATTGAGTATTGTTCGCAAGTGTGGGGAGGCTCCACCCATACCGCACTTCTCGAAAGAGTAGAGTCAAATCGCTTTTCGCCTCATCAACTCATTTCCTTTTACTAGTTCTCTACAATACATGCCGCAATGTTGCATCTCTTTCACTCTTCTATCATTATTATAACAATCAGTATTCTTGAGAGCTCTCTCAGTGCATAGCCCCTGCGACAAGTGCGAGGCCCCTGCCTTTCAACATAGTTCCACTCCTATTTTGTCCAGTTCTCCAACCCAAAAATTAGCAAATTTTCTCAGTCTTTCTTCTACTCAACAAGTGAACTCTGGAACTCTCTCCCTCAATCAATCTGTTCTTCATCCTATGACTTAGACAGCTGCTTTAAACTTTGTGTCCTGGCATTTTGACCCCAACGTCCCTTGAATTTGGCTCTCTGTCACTCTTTTGTTTTTTTGGGAGACACTCTTTACAGGCAGCCTGCCTTTTATCTCCTTCATATACATACAACAAACAAAATATATACTGTATATCCTATATTTAAATACATAACAAAATGTTATACGAAAATATATTGCTATATTTAATGTAGTACTTTCATAATTCTTTAAATGATTAGCGACATTTCTCCCTTGTTTCATTTGTTTTTCCAAAGAGTATAGTATTTAAGTTGCAAATATATTTCAATCAAACGAGAATTATATTTAGCTTAACTGCTACCGAACAATATAATTTATTTCAGTAAAATATACTGTATCTTTGGTCAACAAGACAAGTACAGCCATAATAACTATAACTCTATTGTATATGCACATATCTCTACATTCTGGGTCAAGATGGCACATTTTAATAATAGTGATTTACTATAGATGTTGCAAATGTGTACATGTAAAACGTACGGCCTCTTTGTCCAATCTGCTAATTGCTATAAATTCCTCTACTAAGATTGTGTCTTATGTGGTAATTTAGGATATCGTTTATCGTACTGCGCATTATATAAAGATAAGTTAGATTACCATCTATCAAATAATCCACAGTCAACTGAGACAGTGAATTCATATCAGAGTTCATACAATCCACAGTCAACTGAGACAGTGAATTTATATCAGAGTTCATACAATCCACAGTCAACTGAGACAGTGAATTCATATCAGAGTTCATACAATCCACAGTCAACTGAGACAGTGAATTCATATCAGAGTTCATACAATCCACAGTCAACTGAGACAGTGAATTCATATCAGAGTTCATACAATCCACAGTCAACTGAGACAGTGAATTCATATCAGAGTTCATACAATCCACAGTCAACTGAGACAGTTAATTCATATCAGAGTTCATACAATCCACAGTCAACTGAGACAGTGAATTCATATCAGAAATCATACAATCCACAGTCAACTGAGACAGTGAATTCATATCAGAGTTCATACAATCCACAGTCAACTGATACAGTGAATTCATATCAGAGTTCATACAATCCACAGTCAACTGAGACAGTGAATTCATATCAGAGTTCATACTCTCCACAGTCAACTGAGACAGTGAATTCATATCAGAGTTCATACAATGTTATCATTATTATTCAAAATTTGCTGAGCCTGATAACAATTGCGTAGGATCAAAGTAATTACAGAAGTTGTTTCAATGCCTTGAATACTAGAGGTAGTAATAAAAACAAGCCATTTGGGTACAGTGACCTAGATACATGAGTCTGTATACAAGCCCTCCAAGTATATAGTTAAGGGGATGTAAAATGAAGGCATGGAAGCAATGTTTTTCTTTTTTGACGAGAGAGAGAGAGAGAGAGAGAGAGAGAGAGAGAGAGAGAGAGAGAGAGAGATAGTGAGAAAGAGAAAGACAGAGAGAGAGAGAGAGAGACAGAGATAGTTACATAGTTATATATATATATATATACAATAAGTGCACAGACCTTGCGGTCCCTATTGGGCAGTCCGGACTTAATTCTAACAGAATTTGCTGCTAAGTAGATATATATATATATATATACTGTATATATATCAGCTATTGATCTTGTCTGTGGAAAGCGGAGGCGAATAATGAAGAGAAACACCAGGGCGTGATAGAAGAACACGTTCATCTTGTCTATATTTATTGCAACGTTTCGGAGACACTTACTCCATCATCAGGCAAATCTAAAAATAACAGATAAACACACTTGTAAGAAAACACTAGTATCATAATGAATTACAATAATTTCATAAAGCCTAAGAAAAATGACAAACTGTAGTATGAAAATATGAAGGAAGACTATGGTAAACCTAAATACCTATCGTAAATTGGTGATATAGAAACACAAAGATTCATAGATTACATAATAAATATATACCACAAACATTTTAAGTTAATCACAACACTTCTAAACACTATACATACGGAGACACGAACAAATAACTATTACATTATGAAGATGTTAAAAACACATGAGGTCGGTTGACTTTTCATTGCTACCTAATGAAGGTTTTAGTTTCACTGATTTTATATTAGGGACTCCATTATCGTGAGATCCTCTCCGTATCGACACGACTGGAGAACTGAGAAATTATCCTGGAGGAGGGGGTGATTTGAGTCTTGGGCATGTTGACGTATGGCGCTATACGAGGGATTAGAATATGGCCTGTTTGTTCTAACCGACTTATACCTTGTATTTAAAGATACGTACCATGAGTTGACGTTTTGTGCGACCTATATACAGAGCATTACAGCAATGACCATGATATTTGTAGACTACAGAGGACTGTAGTTCTTTAGGTATTATATCTTTGAACTTGAAGATAATACTGATTGTTTGCGTAGGTCTGAAAATAACTCTTACTTTAATCTGAGGGTAGAATTCATTTAGGAGTTTATTGAGTTTGTTCTTTAATGAGAAACTGCTTTTACCCGTGAAAGAAATAGGGAAATACAATATAGCTCGCTTTACTGTGGTGAGTTGTTCGTTAGGATGGAGGAGCTGTTGCAATTGTTTACCAATGTAGGAGTCGATGAATTTAGTATTAAATCCATTGGCGAAAAGGGTCTTTCTCAGGAATTTGAATACACTATAATTATTGTCTCTTACAACTGCTTGCATATTTTTTCCTACTGTTAACATCAAACTAACTGATCTGTAATTACTTGCTTCGGCCTTATTACCATTTTTAAACATTGGAGTAATATTATTTTGCAGTTTTCCAATCACTTGGTCTGTTTTCCTGTTGTAGTGATGAGTTAAATATTTTAGTTAAGCACTTGGCTATTTTTCTTTCACGTTTGTTCAATATTCTTGAATGGATCGTATCTGGTCCTGGGGTTATATTTGTATTTAGATTACCAGTATCTGGTCCTGGGGTTATATTTGTATTTAGATTACCAGTATCTGGTCCTGGGGTTATATTTGTATTTAGATTACCAGTATCTGGTCCTGGGGTTATATTTGTATTTAGATTACCAGTATCTGGTCCTGGGGTTATATTTGTATTTAGATTACCAGTATCTGGTCCTGGGGTTATATTTGTATTTAGATTACCAGTATCTGGTCCTGGGGTTATATTTGTATTTAGATTACCAGTATCTGGTCCTGGGGTTATATATGTAATTAGATTACCAGTATCTGGTCCTGGGGTTATATTTGTATTTAGATTACCAGTATCTGGTCCTGGGGTTATATTGTATTTAGATTACCAGTATCTGGTCCTGGGGTTATATTTGTATTTAGATTACCAGTATCTGGTCCTGGGGTTATATTTGTATTTAGATTACCAGTATCTGGTCCTGGGGTTATATTTGTATTTAGATTACCAGTATCTGGTCCTGGGGTTATATTTGTATTTAGATTACCAGTATCTGGTCCTGGGGTTATATTTGTATTTAGATTACCAGTATCTGGTCCTGGGGTTATATTTGTATTTAGATTACCAGTATCTGGTCCTGGGGTTATATATGTAATTAGATTACCAGTATCTGGTCCTGGGGTTATATTTGTATTTAGATTACCAGTATCTGGTCCTGGGGTTATATTTGTATTTAGATTACCAGTATCTGGTCCTGGGGTTATATTTGTATTTAGATTACCAGTATTCAATTTGCAAAACACTTCATTTATGCTTACTGTAAGAAAACAAAAATTGTGTTCTGCTAAGATTTTCTCCGAGGTAGTGGCATGTTCTTCCTTAGTAACGACGGAACAAAAATATTAATTAAGCAAAGTTGCAATGTTTTTTGTCTCCTGTTTCTATCTGATCATTTATAATTTCCGTTTTAATTTGTCTGTTGCTATTGATGTAACCGTAGAATTGCATTGGATTATTAACATTTTCTTTTGCTATGTAACTTTCATAATTATTACGCTTTAATCCTAATTATTTTTTGTTTTACTTTGTTTTTACTTACTTTCTATAAATTGCCCATATTTTCATTATCTGTGGCCATTTCACTAAGCCTATGGAGTACAATCCTTTCTCTTATCGCCTCACTAATATTCTTATTGAACCAATAAGGCTTGTTTTTTGCAGTATTCATATTATTTGTTGTGGGTACGTATTTTTTATGCGCAGCTATAAACCCGAGAATGGCGAGGAGACTCTAAGAGGTCTAACACTCAACTGGCGGTGACCGTCATATGACAAGCTGCAACTTGGGAGTGTTTTTTTGGTTTTGAAGATGTTGTCTTAGTCGGTGGTGGTCCTGGTCGTTTGGTGGGTTTTTGAGTTTTGACGTCCCTTGGTGGTGTTATGGCGACGATCTCTGGAGGGATGACGATCGTTGGGAGTCCATTGGCCTTCAGAAGAGCAGGTAGAAGGACAGGTATTCGGCTTCTGTCCTCCCCAGCAAGCGCTATTGCAGTTTGAACTACAATAGTGATGATGTCGGTTTTGCTGCTTGTTGTTATTTGGGGTGTTGTTGATCCTTGCCTCTTCTTAGGTGCGTGTTTTGATCCAGATACAGCGTGCCTGGATCCAAGAAGAGTTGCCTCATCTGGTCCAGTTACGTTGATTGCCTCTTCTCCTTTTTTTCCCTATTTAACTTCAAATTGAACCTCCTCTCCATCCTTGAGAGAAGGTATTTGTTGTTGAGGATTTGGTGAGGTGATTTGTGATCTGTGGACAAATATATCCCTGTTGTAATTCTCGGAGGAAATAAAGCCATATCCCTTCTTAACGTTATACCACTTCACGGCTTCTAAGAAGCTGATGGTGATGATATTAGAAACCATGACGAGTGGTGGTGGTGGGAGAAGAGAGTAGTGGCTGTTGGCTGAATCCGGTGATAATCCTGTTGCAGGATCCAGAGTTTATAAGGCCTGCTCCCAGATCAAAGGACTGCTCCTGATGTTCCAGCCACCTTCTCATTGGATGCTGAGACAGGTACTGGATCGCCGTGAGTTTTCTGTAGGCCAATAAGAGCAGTAGCCCTGCCCACCGACGTATTCTGTGATCTTGGAGAAACTTGAAGCTCGCAAGTTATGGAGAGAGGGAATGCTGGATTGTGATTGACGGACCTTTCGGGGTGTCTGTCCTTCTTTCGTTCCCTTGTTGTCTGCTTTGCTGATGGATGTAGGAGGACTCGAATACCACATGGAACACATAAAATAGTAGATATAATGCAGTAAGCACAAACAAGGGAAGAAATGCCGTCAGTGCCTGTTTTAACACATTACGAGCGGCCTAGGCGGTAATTTCTACGTACCGCCCAGCGGGTGGTTTTACCATAAATGGCCTTGTTTCCGTGCTCTTTTTCATGCATAAACAGGAGCGAGAGTGTAATACAATTATGTATCCCTGAAAGGGCGTTCATTGAGCTTTCCAATGACACCTGAACCATCCTTCTACGATCACTGGTTGTCTTGCAATGATCGTGCAACCGAAGGGAAAAATCGCTAAAATACGGTCATTTCGTTACATAATTACGTGTGTAGCGAGGGAGGGAGGGTTGATGTGTGTGGAGTAGATGTCAGTAGGCCCACGGCAGCCGTGGCGAGCGGTCATGAGGCAACCTACGCCCCTCCCGTCGCTCGTCTCTCTCTCAGTCAGAGCCAATATTGCGCCAAAATTGCACACGGACTAAAGTCGGGCCCCGCCACATAGTCCAGGTTTTTAGATACGGACTTCTAGTCGGGCCCCGCTACGAATGGGTTAAATGTGTGTTACCGGTAAGTAAATCCCGGCCTGTGATTGGCTAATCTGAGTGAGCGAGCCCAGTCAGTCTTCACCTATTGCTTCTTTAGATTCGGATAAGACTTTAATATATTATTAAGTAATCATTAAAATTACTTAAACATATCTAGTTTAATGAATAAATAAAGAATAATAAAGATAATAATACAAATGTTATCAGCTCTGCCACTCATTTTAGCCAGTGTGTTAAGATAGCCAATCATGAGTCAAGATACAAACATCAGTTAGAAGCCAGATGCAAGGGTCAACTGAATGTATAGTAAATGTTGAAATCAAATAGGATGGGATTCGAAAACGAAATAGACGTGATGTATTGTGATTGCATTATGGAATATATGAAACAGTTACTTATCGAGCCGATCCAAAAGCATTCCTTTGCTCAACGAGTCAATCTCAGATGAAGATTTTGAATGGTCACTATGGCCAATATTTAACCATCAATCACATGAATCAAATAGAAATTGTCGAACTTGTGGCTTCTGTGAGCATTCTTGTTAAGAATCGGCTATTCTAGAAATAGGAATAGAAGACATAACTAAGGCTTGTCCATATTTCTTTAACTGTCTTGATAGCGTAATGCATAGTGCGCGGAATTTCGATGTGAGTATCCTGGGTTCGAGTCCTCGGAGTGCCACGTGTATTTGATGCTTTCATTAATTGAGTTTAGATGTGAAGTTGGTTGGTGTAAACAAAAAAATAATACATTGATACGTAATATATTGTTATGTTGCCGAATGACCTCGATAATTCTGTATCAGTTATGAAATGGTCTGAAAGGATATTAGAAATAAAGACACAACACAGAAAATAACAAGGGATTTGTGCCAGACTCTATCAATGGCTTTAATTAAATAATGTCTAGAGAAATATAAATTTGACGCTGAAGTTAAAAAAGAAAATTGCCAACATTTAGTAAGATAAGAAAGGGGATCCCCAGGATAGCAGCCTCCCTTTGGCTGCGGCCTATTTTGGGCTATTTAGGGCATATTCAGGCACTCCTGAATGATAAATCAAGCATCTGCATTAAATGAAGTCTGCTGAAAACTAGGCGAGAATAGCTTCAAAATGACACCAGAACGGGCCCCGTACATGGTCTGGCTCACCCGCAGTGGTGCCAGTGAAACGCGGGAAACCCGCTATTATGTAATATTCGCTCACATGGCTACACTGTTGAGAGAGACAGAGAGAGGCCCGCGCGAGACACACTCAACACCAGTGAGCCGCTCGGTGCTCTGAGGATCGGAGGTGGGCCCCTTACGCTCCCGCCCACTGACACTCGATTTTTACGGTTTTTACAGGCTTTTAAAGCCTGGAAATTGCTGGAACTTGCCATGACGTTCCGGAACGTCACCCGCAGTGAAAGGGTTAAGGAAATCATGCCGGTGGTCTGAAAGTAGATTATTGGAAAAAATCCTTAAGAAATTTTGATTTAAGAATAGATTAAAACATTAGAGATGCAAGATATGATTGCAATTGGACGTTAGTTGGAGGGTTGAGAGTGATCACCCTGCTTCAGGACAGGTTGAAAGAGAACAACTTCCATCAAGAAGATAAAATATTAGATGAAAGACAGAGATGGACATTTTGCATAGGCAGGGAGTCAGCACGGTAAACAAAAAATCTCGGTTACGTTCTGGTAAATTATGCCAGGTTTTGTTACCTATGGTACATCATGCTTGTTTATGCTATGTTATGATGCCATGTTATGTTATAATATGGTATGAAATTCAATATCATGATATTGCATGCCAAGTTATGTTATGTGCTTATGCTGTATAATGCTGTTACGCATTGCTTTATTATGTTATGTTGTTACGTTATACTATGCTATTTTATGTAATTTCATATGGCATGTTATGTAATGTTTCTATACTGCGAAATGCAATGCGATATTATCTATGTTATGTCATATCAAACAATACTATGTTGCGCTACCCTATAATATGTTATGGTAATATGTGTAGGTCTGAGTGGTTGTTTCCCGTCACTATTACAAGTATTTTGATCCTAATTTCGTGACATGATTGCTCATGTGGTACGAGGAGAGAGAGGGAAACAGAGAGGAGTAGAGAGAGAGAGAAAGAGAGTCATTGTGTGTGAGAGTGTGAACTAGACACCTTGCATCTTATTCTGAGCAGAGTCAGCCGAAAGCCTTACCGTTTCTATCAGTATATATTGGAAGCCTTTGATGGGTTAATGGAATGTTATACGTGGCCTTGATGGGCACCTGTGCCTCGTTACAAGCCATTACTCAGAAGATCAAGAGAATAAATTAAAAAAGTGAGCGTTCCTCCATTAAATGCGACATCAGAAGTGTTAATATCGACATTACCTGAGGACGGGGCAGCGTAGGAGGAGGCTGTCAGACAACCTTGAAGGGGTGAGGCTATATGTAATGAGAGGTGCCTGTAAGTATACTGGGGAAGGGCGTGGGAAGGTGGGTGGTATTGTATGGAGGGAGAGAGAGAGAGAGTAACACATATACAGCCTTGAAGGGGTGAGGCTATATGTAATGAGAGGTGCCTGTAAGTATACTGGGGAAGGTGGGTGGTATTGTATGGAGGGAGAGAGAGAGAGAGAGAGTAACACATAGACAACCTTGAAGGGGTGAGGCTATATGTAATGAGAGGTGCCTGTAAGTATACTGGGGAAGGTGGGTGGTATTGTATGGAGGGAGAGAGAGAGAGAGAGAGTAACACATAGACAACCTTGAAGGGGTGAGGCTATATGTAATGAGAGGTGCCTGTAAGTATACTGGGGAAGGGGCGTGGGAAGGTGGGTGTTATTGTATGGAGGGAGAGAGAGAGAGAGAGAGTAACACATAGACAACCTTGAAGGGGTGATGCTATATGTAATGAGAGGTGCCTGTAAGTATACTGGGGAAGGGCGTGGGAAGGTGGGTGGTATTGTATGGAGGGAGAGAGAGAGAGAGTAACACATATACAGCCTTGAAGGGGTGAGGCTATATGTAATGAGAGGTGCCTGTAAGTATACTGGGGAAGGGGCGTGGTATTGTATGGAGGGAGAGAGAGAGAGAGAGAGTAACACATAGACAACCTTGAAGGGGTGATGCTATATGTAATGAGAGGTGCCTGTAAGTATACTGGGGAAGGTGGGTGGTATTGTATGGAGGGAGAGAGAGAGAGAGAGAGTAACACATAGACAACCTTGAAGGGGTGAGGCTATATGTAATGAGAGGTGCCTGTAAGTATACTGGGGAAGGGGCGTGGGAAGGTGGGTGTTATTGCATGGAGGGAGAGAGAGAGAGAGAGAGAGAGAGAGAGAGAGTAACACATAGACTCAGCATATTACAGTACTCGCTCAAGTATTCAGATGCCCAAACAACACGCGCAGTATTGTCATAATCACTACCAACAGCAGAAGTATGAGTAAGGTATTTAATAATACAAATAGATCTCAATATTGTAAACTAATAAACCATATGGTAGGTTATTCAATAGCACCTCGATAAACATGACAGCGGAGGCAGTTATGGAGGAGGGTGGCTGACATACTTGAAGGACTAAAGGTAAATGATATGGAAGGTGGTGATAAATATAGAGAACCGAGACCTTTACAGAGAGGGGAAGACTGTTACAAGGTGTTGCAAGGATTTGTTAGTGTCTTAAGGATATTTCAGTCCATAAAAGGAGATAATATAGGTAAAGAAAAACTGTTATGTATTATACTTACTTAATAATTAGTATTGTATCACTTTCAAAGTGTTATCATATCTCAGGAATGTAATGTAATAACAAACATTGCCATTTATCTTTTCTTTCAGGACATTTGTATTCAAAATTATACTAGAGTGCAATATAGAATTATTTAACACCTTTTTAAACTAATTAGTACTACAATTTTTTTTAAAGCAACCTTAACACAATCACTGCAGCTGACGTATATGTACAGCCTACGTAAAATATATGGGTGCTGCAGGATACATACCCATACGTTTTGGTACTACCGGCAGACTTGGTAGTACAGAGGCTTCCTGCCAGACGCTTCCATAACTTTCGAACCTTCCCTCCTATACTAATATCAGTATGCTACAAGCATCGGTTCTGAGAGGGTGTGTGTTCAAGCAAAAGGTGTTTTTCAAGCTGAAATAAAAAGAAAACAGGTCCACTTCTACATGTATTTGTGACAGCTATACTGTACACCAGGTACGAATGTGAGGTACATTTCATGTTACAGGCCATATCTAATGGTGACTTCTTAACCCTTTCGTTCACTTGGCGTTACTTATTTAAGTTTTGTTCAGGAAATCTTTCTTTCTCATCAATAAAATAGTTTTTCTCAGCCAATTCCCAAAACGCGCCACCAGAAATGTTTACTATCGCTCGTTTTTCCCCCCACAATTAACGGCTTAACCGTATTTTACCATGTATCAGAAGAAAGAACGAAGCCAATATTATAAGATTACTTCAAGAAAAACCATGAAATCTCTAATAATTATCGAGGATGATGAATATATGAGTTTTTCAGAAACTCACAAAATAAAACTGTACGTGTTTGTAAAACAAAATCCCAAGTATTTGTTATGCTTTTTTTATGGTTTATTCAGAAATATTCTATTAACAATATTGGACTTTATGTAAATATTATATAATGGTCGTTTTCTGCTAATATGATACGGCCGTGGGGCCGAAAATATTCACTGTTGGTCGGTTTTAGACCATACAAAATACGTGTTATGCAGTTTGTTAAACATTCATAAAATGAGGAAACGGTAATATATTACTTTACGTTAGATAAAATATCAAAACCTCTAATTATCATTGTAAAAATGTATGCCAAAAAAACATTATGTCCGTGCGTAATTGAACGGACAATTTCAAGGGTATTTTCAGTGACAACATAAGTTATTTAGGAGTACACCAAATAGTATTTTCATGCTCTTTCCATCGGTATCATCAACATATATATACCATGAATATTTGATTTGATATGAATATTTGTTATCCCCCTCATGCTATGAGTAATCACAAAATAATTCGCCGCAATGTATGCACGCATTTAAATTACCTGGTCAACTATGCAGCTATGAAATAAAGTTCCAGACTTACGGCAATAAATAAGGAAGCTTTGAAACAAAAATCAAATCTCTATCACTAAAACTTGATATAAATAAATATTTTCGTCTCTGTATATGCCAGTGACAGTTAGAGTAAGAAATATATATTATAGCCTACCGTATTATTGTGTCTAAGACGTACACGGTGACACTATTCAAGCATATATATGCTATTAGCAAGACTATATAAATTCATGTCAATCATATACAGTATACACACAAATTGCACATTAAACCAGCAAATCCAGAATTTTCAAGGTTCGGGGTGATCATCCTTACCACGCTGACGAAAAATCAATACTGGAAGAAAACAAATTTAACGGTCGCTGGCACCCTGCTTTGAGGCTGACAGTGTTACAAGATATATTACATAATTCCTTGTTTTTCAGCTGCTCACAGCCAGCAGAAGGCTTGTATATCGACTTTCAGTTCTTTATGGCAAATATTTTAACTCGGAAGGCGTTAATCGTGCCTTGGTGCATTTAGAGGGTGCTATGGGAAGATGCAGCTGCATATTCTGGTGAGTGAAGGGGTTAATACAAAACTTTATAAAGTATTGATTTATTTCATTGAGTTATCGGGAGTGTAAATTTACAAAAGAGAAAGAGAGAGAGAGAGAGAAATTTGATTTTGATTTTGCCCCGAGGGGCGAGTTTATTGAGCAGCACCCCCATCCTGTGAGGGGACAACCACTGGTAAGGCGATACATACTGCTCAAAGAGCCATTATTCCACTGAAACAACAGCATCGTCGTCTGGTTACATTCATATTTGTGTTTATAAATCAGGTTGGCATTATTCAGATGTGTTATTATAGTTTCCTCATTTAATTGTCACATGGTCTGTATATACGTATCTCATTAAAAAAATAAAAAAAAGCAAGAAAGCTTGTAGTGAATTAATTATTAATTGACAGGTTGTAAATGATAGCACCACAAAACTAGTGCAATCGTATGAGGAGACTTCATATTTTCCTACATCCATGGTTATTGAGATCATAGTTAGCTGAATACAATTATTACATACATGATGTCACTAATATTTCCAACTACATAAATTATTATGCAATAATAGTACCACAAATATATTACAATCATATGAG
Organism: Paralithodes platypus; assembly: GCA_032716605.1. Taxonomy (NCBI): domain Eukaryota; kingdom Metazoa; phylum Arthropoda; class Malacostraca; order Decapoda; family Lithodidae; genus Paralithodes; species Paralithodes platypus. The sequence continues at coordinate 48,156,026 of CM064509.1, read as the reverse complement.
GGACACTTCACATTCTTCATTACATCAACGGTTATTGAGGTCATAGTTAGCTGAATACAAGAGTCACATACATAATGTGACTAATATTACCAACTACCGAAGTCATAATGGAATTATAGTAATACAAATATATTACAATCATGAGGGACTTGGTTCAAATTCTCATTACAATAGTGGTTATTGAGGGGATAGTTAGCGGAATATGACCAGTGGAGAAGTTTACATGCCGATAGTAATATAATATTTAGTAGGGTGTGTGGTTATGGGAGAGAGGGAGGGGGGTTGTAGGAGGTAGAGGAATGGGAGGGAGAGGAGGAGGAGTAGGGGGGAGGGGGGAAGAGGAGGTAGGTCTATGTACTCCAGGGAGGAGGTGTGTGTCAGAGGGGAAGTGTGTGTGTGTATGTGTTTGGAAGGGTGGGACATACTACATATAAATAAGTGATTTGAGGCCAGCAATAGTACTGAAGATTAATATGGTAGTATGAAGATAATAATAATAATAATAAAAATAGTAATAATAATAATAATAATAATAATAATAATAATAATAATAATAATAATAATGAAGGTAATAATAGTAATAAAAGTAAAATTAATAGCAATACAAAATTTCTTAAAAGGGTAAGTTTGACTTTCAACGCAAGTCTACAGATATCAGCAGTATCGTTTTATCGGACCTGACACAACATATCAATAAGTAAGGAAGGAAACTGTATGCATGCAAAAATCAAAATTCAATGATGTTTAGTAGCAAAACAATATTCAGAAGCAAGATATAAATAGTCCTCAAGGAGGGACATGCCGCATATCCGGAGGTACTTAATTGTAGATCACCCCATTAGCCGAGAATATTGAGGACAATTATATTACTTACATTGTGAGAGAGAGAGAGAGAGAGAGAGAGAGAGAGAGCGAGAGAGAGAGAGATAATAGTATGATTGGTAAGGGGCCGGGCCGCTTGCTGTACACAGGAAAGTTCCGCTCAATTTTTGCAAACACAGAGAATACCTCACTTTTTCTATCTTTCTCTCCTTTTCTCTCTTTCCCTGGCTTGTATACATTCGGGCCCATTCAGCCTAATGTTTTAAGATGTTTACCCCCATCCAGGTGTCATTATTTTCCCGGCGAGCAGTAGCGAGCCAGCATATATATATTTTTGTTTTGACAGCAAGCTAAATTTTTACATTATTCAATAGAAAAATGTCTCCGGCGAAGCTGGATTTCTCCATACAATGCTGGCTCGCCAGGAAGAAATCGACACCTGGATGGGGATAAATGTCTTAAAACAGTTGGCTGAATGGGGCCGCATGGATACAAGCCAGGAAAAAGAGAGAAAAGGAGAGAAAGATAAAAAAAAACGGTGACCCCCTTAATTAATTAATAGGGAGGATTCCACCTGATCTATCCATTGGAACTCATTTGAATTCGCCCAGGGTTACGAATATGGCGCGAAGGTGATGTACATTGAGTGAAAATAGCAAGATAAGCCCCTTCAATCGCGTATTCTTCCTATATAGAACTCGCACCGAAAGTGTTAATATACTCTTAATGTCGATTATACTAGTCAATCTCTCTCTCTCTCTTAACTCTCGCGCATGGATACTTAAATCGCGTGTTCAGGAAAAGTATCCCCAAATGCACAGATGTGCAAATTATATATTTATTTATTTAACAATTATTTAAATAAAAACTGAATGTTTGAATTGTGTGTAAATTGGGCTACAATAGATTTTGGAGGCGGCACGGAGAATGAAAACCTTGGCAACACTGCTATCAGTCAACCTCCACCCTCGTAATAGGTATAGAGATGCTCGGCCTTCAGATTGTCTCTGACGGTAAAGCACTCAGCAGCGGTCAGCCGCTCCTTGCAACATGGTCAAATTGTGTCTGCACAACGGGTAAGTGTATCAATATTTTTTTGGATAAGGTTGTGAATCTTGGAATAATTGTTCATTACACACACACACATATATATATATATACTGTATATATATATATATATATATATAATATAATATATATATATATATATATATATATATATATATATATATATATATATATATATATATATATATATATATATATATGCATATATATATATATATATATATATATATATATATATATATATATACGTATATATATATATATATTGTGTAAGTTACTATCACTGTACTATCTCGTTTGAATTTCAAATGGTTACGTGTGCTACGGTTTATGTCTGAAGAATGCATATTTATATATAATCACAGATATTACAAGTAGGGACTTCAGGTTTGTTTTATTCTATATTATATAGCTCTGAAACATTTTAGAACAAAATTAACCGAGCATGATGTGCCGAGTGCAAGAACCGTGAGGATATACTCTTGTGTATACTTCATATGAATTAAATTATTGAATTATGAATTAATTTATACTTCCACCTACCCCGAGAATTTGACCCTTGGACTTTCAATTTCTCAAACAATTCCAACCTTTATGAAGTTCTTGCTATAAGGTTTATATATCTCTCTCTCTCTCTCTCCTTTTTATCCTGAACATCCTTCCATCCACTTTCAATCACCGCACTTAACCGTCACAGGTCGCTCCTATTATTATTATTTGTTTATCTCCAACTTTATTCAACCATCACAGATCAATCTTTATTATTGTATTTTATTTGTTTCTCTCCAACATCATTCCATACGCAACTAGACCAGCTCCCTCTCCCGCTCGCTTTCATTCTCCCTCGCCCCCACCCCTGCTCTCTCTCTCTCTCTCTCCCTCCCTCTCTCTCTCTCTCTCCTAGCATTTTGTACAATTTAAGCATTTTGCCTTAATTGCTGTCCTAGATTTGGTCACTGTTACGACCGGGGCTCGTATAAAACAAGGGCTCTTAATCATTGGACTAGGAAAGCACACAGCCACAACGGTAACACTAGATCCAACCCCTGAACTTATAATGCCGGCGCACAAAAACACCTATACCCTCCAGAGTTAAATCTGCGATAACGGGGTATCCTATAACTCAGTATAAGTGCACTACTACTACAGGCTGATGATCTCTGATACAGCCTGATCACAACAACATACAATTACGGTAATAAGGTATACTAGGAAAAGATAGAGATCTTAATTAAATCACTGCAATGATTTAATGCAAACTAGAAGAAGGTATATTTAAAGTTACTCTAAGCAATAATGAACTGTCACTCTTATACTAAAGAAAGTGAACGAAAGTCCCAAAGCATCGAGCAGGAATCTTCTGAAGAAAGTCTGATGCTGGGGTAAGATGATCGTATCGGATTTTGAACTGTAGTATAAAGCAGGAACAGGATATGACAATTGTAAGGACATATAGGGTTAACTGGCACGGGAATAATAACTGCGCAATAGTAGGGACTCAAACAGCAAAAGAAGTACTTCCTCATCAACGAAACAGCCTACTAGGGTTGTGCAACTCTACAACAACCTAGACTAATAAATGCCGTGAATAATAATGCATACATAACAGAAAGAGTTTATAATCTAAATCTGGTGTCTGCTAGGCGAATAAAGTCTAGCTGGGATGTAGTAGGCTAGGAAACAATGGCTGAGCAAGCGGCTCGTAGCCTAGCGAAGTCCTTAAGGCTGTGCGGCCAAATTACGTTAATTGACGGTGTGCTCTCTTGAGAGATCCAGATCGCTAGTATCTGGTTCTCTCCTGGCGACCCTCTCAAAGTCAAAGCAAACGAGTTAGCACAGTGTTGGGTGGCAGAGGCAAAAGCCATCACTCGCAGCACAGTGCTAAACTCACAAGGTACACAGTCAGAAAGACCACCTAGGCTTCCCACGTCTCCGTTGCGATTGTACAGGTTCAACAAAACCTAGTACACATCGGAAATCACAACACCAAAGCCTTATCCTAGTCTAGCATTAAATCCCCCAGCAGACCACCAAGATACAGGAAGGGAGACACCGTGAGTGTGTCAAACCTCTACAGACAAAAAGAGTAACCCTTCCAAAATGCCTAACTAAACATGTGTTATCTGAGAGCTTCAGCATATAATACGATGGCCGATATATGAAATCGTGCAGAACCAAAGGGAAGTTATGATATTAAATAGAGTAGAAGAATGAGAGGTAAGAAGTTGAGAGAGAGAGAAAGTGCTCTATAGGTAGAAGTCGGGAGACAGGGGGGCAAGGGACATGTGAAGGGTATGCTAGTCAGGAAAGCTCTGAGGAGAATAGCTCCTCGGGACCCCTCCAGGATCACACACAAAGGCATGGTTGTCAGCCAATCACAGGCTGCTACGTCACCAGGCAGCAGGGCTGCAGAAGGCGCCAGGAACCACCAGCCAATCAAGAGGCATGATACGGCACGCGCGCGAGCCTACAAAGCGAGGGGGGAGGCAGCACATGTATACGCACGCACACACTACCACCTCACTGCCTATATTATTATCTCTCCTTAACTATAAACAATGCATCCTATGTTCAACTCATGATATAAAATGCTTCCCGTTGTCACAGACGAAAATAAAGACCTCCACGGGACTGTCTGTAACAACACGAACACTATGAAAGAAAGAACAACATTGTAGATAGACTGTAGCCAAATACCTTGCCCCGGCGAGTGCTAGCGAGTGGCCAAGCGAGCGGCTGAGCCCACGTGGTGTTCTGCTGAGCTGTAGGCGTCACATCACTCACTCTCGTTCGCTCTCTGGTTCTTTCCCCATTTTAATGTTGACGGCATTATTAATATCCTAAGCATTTATTAATACTCTGCATCAGGGTGGAGTCGCCAGTTTAAGCATAGGATACAATTGGCGTGTTTCCTTTTAATTGTAAGATCTTTTAGTTGCAGGCCAATTGCGTGTATGAGCACATCAGAAAGTTTGACTATGATATGGGAATTTTATGCATATAACCAATTTTACATTAATAACAACAGCAATAATCTAGATATGTGCCAGGAGAGATTTCCCGGGGTTTCTGAAACAAGGAGACATGACAGAGACTGAAGCACCACGGGAAAACCAGGCAGATCAGGAGGTCGGCTTGGTAGAGGCAGAGGAACGGATAATCTTGGAGGACTATGGCCTAGCAGATACTAAGTGTCTTAAGTGCCAACAAACCAATGCAAGAAAGACGTCGCGAAAATGTTCTGGTTGTCTTAGATCTGTTCACTTAATTAAGTTGTGTTGGGTTGAAAAAGAAGACATCAGGAGAACAACCAAACTGGAAATGTCACTCATGCCCAGGGCCCACTGCAGGACCAACCAGGGCAACACCGGATGCCGACTTGATCCAACTTGCGACCAAATGGAAAGCGCGGATCTAGGTCCTTGCCCGGGGACCTAAAGGAGCCAGAATCCAATTGGTGAAAGCCCTTACAACCATCATAAAGCAGGCCCTAGAGCTCAAGACACCCCTCACATGGGCACGGCTCCTTGGTTTCTCTTATGGGGCCCTCCGAAAACCACCCAGAACCAACATACAAGACCATCTCTAGGTTTCACCAGCCACCAGAGTGAAACGTCAAGTAGCACAATATATAGGCTTGTGATAAAGAGTTGCTGGAACTCCTGTTTCATTTGCTTGGCCTCTCTTACTGATTTTCTTTGTGCCTCATTTACACTGAGAGCAATCCAGCTAGCTCTCACAAACACCTCCTCCTCCTATCCACTTCACTACACTAAACATGCACACCACACTTCATTCCTCCACACCAAAATTTAAAAAAAATAAAAATTATGAATTCTAGCCCAGCCTCGGAGTACCTAGGGGGAGGGACCATAAATGCCCCCACACCCGACCAACCATCCCCTGACGACCCGACACAATTACCTGGACCTCGGCCTGTTACTCTTTATATTAATTTCTGCAACATTCGTGGACTTTCCTCTAACTTTCACTCTGTTGAGCACCATCTCTCCTCCTACAAACCTGATCTTCTCTTCCTCACCGAAACTCAGGTGTCTGTAGCAACATCCAGCAGCCCCTTCTCTGTATCCTCCTACTTTCTCTATCCTAGTTTCAAAGCCAAAGGCGGATGTTGTGCATATGTGCACAACAAACTCACTTGCTCTCGTGTTCCCGATTTCGACTCCTCTGAATTCTCAACTTTATGGCTCAAACTTTCCTGTCATTCTCTTACTAAATATTTCTGTGCTGTCTATCTTTCCCCTAACTCTACCAACTTTCCCAAATTCTTTGACTATCTAAACTCTACAGTGGAACACATTTTATCCATTTCTCCTTTCTCAGAAATCTCCATCTTAGGATATTTCAACGTTCACCGCTGCCAATGGCTCTCCTCTCACACTACTGATCCAGCTGGTGAACAAGCCTACGTTTTTTCTATCCTAAATGACCTAGAGCAGTTAGTTCAGCAACCCATCCGTATCCCGGATCGCATCGGAGATCGGCCCAACATTCTTGACCTGTTTCTAACTTCTAACCCTTCTTCTTCTACTGTCGATCTTTTCTCTCCTTTGGGCTCCTCCGACCATTAACTTATCTCTGTCACCTGTCCTATCTCTCCAGTACGGCCACCCGATCCTCCTAGCCGGCGGCGCTTGTGGCACTTTGGCGCTGCCGACTGGGAGGCTCTTCGGCAGTACTTCTTTGATTTCCCATGGAATGATTTCTGCTTCCGTGGCCGAGGACCCTCGGAGAGTGCTGAACGCATTACCGAGGTAATCCTATCGGGCATGGAAGCATACATTCCATTCTCTTTCTCTCACACTAATGTTAAAAAATCTTGGTTTACTCACACCTGTTCTACTGCTGTCCGCAATAAGGAGGAAGCATTCAAACGGTACTGACGCCTTAAAACTCAAGACTCTCATTCTTCATATGTTTCTGCCCGGAATCAAGCCAAATCTGTTCTTCGACTTGCCAAACACTCTTTCATCAATAATAAATGCACTAAACTATCCAACTCTAGCTCTTCCCAAGCTTTCTGGCATCTAGCCAAAAACCTCTCCAACAATTTCTCTTCCTCGTCTTTCCCTCCCCTTTCCCACTCTGATGGCACAACCATCACTTCTTCCTCTGACAAAGCTAAACTCTTCGCTCAAACTTTTGCTAGAAACTCCATCTTGGATGATTCCGGTGCTATTCCTCCCTCTCCGCCCTCCTCTCTCTTACTTATGCCTAATATCCTAATCTCTTCAAAACATATACTTTCTACCCTCTCTGGGCTTAACACTAATAAGGCATACGGTCCGGACGGTGTTCCTCCTGTTGTTCTCGAAAACTGTGCTTCCGTGCTGACTCCCTGCCTAGGCAAACTCTTTCATCTCTGTCTATCCTCTAACGTCTTCCCTTCATGCTGAAAGTTTGCTCACATTCAACCTGTCCCAAAGAAGGGTGACCGCTCTCAACCCTCCAACTATCGTCCAATTGCTTTCATTTCTTGTCTTTCTAAAGTTTTTGAAACTATTCTTGCTTCCAAATTTCTTAAGCATTTCTCTTCTCATAATCTGCTCTCAGATCGCCAGTATGGCTTCCTTAACCCTCCTCTAGCGGGTGCTCTGTGGCCGTTTTGGGCCTTTCCGGGCCGTTCTGACTGCTATATCAACCATCAGTATGAAAGGAACTGTATTGCGCCGAAAACTAGGTGGAAATCGCTACACAATGACGCCACATACAGCTACGTAGCACTCGTGGAGCACTGACAGTGTTACCTCGAAGATGGAAGTTTAGCTGATTTTGCTACCTTGCTCACTTTTAGCGAACTATTGGTTACACTGTCATCCTCACGCGCGGTGAGGGAACTGGAGTTAGTGTGGGCCGGGAGGCCACAGATGTCGGACGTATGGATCATTACTATCCCACCCATTTTCACTCGATTTCCACCCTTTTTTCACCCGTTTTTTGCCAGTTTTTTCAACTCGACTTATGTTGCGTGCCGCTCTTTAAGGGTTAAGGGTCGCTCTACTGGTGATCTTCTTTCATATCTTACTAACTCTTGGTCATCCTCCTTTCGGGACTTCGGTGAGACTTTTTCTATTGCACTAGACATATCGAAAGCCTTCGATAGAGTCTGGCATAAATTTTTAATTTCTAAACTACCCTCCTTCGGTTTCTATCCCTCCATCTGTGCCTTTGTCTCTAATTTCCTTTCCGGCCGTTCCATAGCCGCGGTGGACGGCCATTGTTCACTTCCTCACCCTATAAACTCCGGAGTTCCTCAGGGCTCTGTCCTATCTCCTATTCTCTTTCTAATCTTTATAAATTATCTCCTTAACTGTACCTTAATTCCCATCCATTCATACGCAGACGACTCAACCATACACTACTCCATTACTTTTTCAGAACGCCCCAGCCAGCAATCCCTCAATAACAAACGTAATGAAGCCATACAACTCTTAAATTCTGATCTAAATACTATTTCCAATTGGGGCAGAGAAAACCTTGTTAACTTTAATGCTTCCAAAACCCAATTTCTCCATCTATCTACCCGTCAGGATCTCCCAGCGGACTATCCCTTATTCTTCAACAATACAAAAATCAACCCTTCATCTTCTCTCAATATTCTTGGTGTCTCTTTTTCTTCTGCTCTCATTTGGAAGGACCATATTACCAGTCTTGCTAAGGCAGCCTCCCAGAAGCTGGGTGTGCTCAACCGCCTTAGGGGGTTCTTTTCCCCTGCACAGCTTCTTGCTCTGTACAGGGGCATAGTGCGCCCTTGTATTGAGTATTGTTCACATGTGTGGGGAGGTTTCTCTCACACCGCTCTCCTAGACAAGGTTGAAAGGAAGGCCTTTCGTATCATTAACTCCCGTCCACTCACCAACTCTCTGCAATCTCTCTCTCTCCGCCGCAATGTTGCATCTCTCTCGATTTTCTATCGCTACTATAATAATCAGTGTTCCTCAGAGCTATCCCAGTGCATACCACCTCCTTTACGTAGGGCACGTGGTACCCGCCTTGCAACTCAATCCCACCCCTACTCTGTGCAACTCTCCAACCCAAGAGTGAAACGTTACTCTCAAACTTTCTTCTACTCAACAGCTGAGCTCTGGAACTCTCTCCCAGAATCAGTTTTTCCCGCTTCCTATGACTTAAATTGCTTCAAACTCTGTGTGTCCAGGCATTTTGGCTCGAACGTCCCTTGATTTTGGCCCTGTCATTCTTTCAACTATGGGGGAGGCACTCGCTATAGGCAGTGATGCCTTTTGCCTCCCTCAATCACATAGAAAAAAAAAAAAAAATGGAGGCAAACCAGCTGGTGGACCCCCCGAACAGCAACTAAATAGGGACCAGAAGCAACAGGACAAGGAAGAGGAAGAGGCTGAACAGCTACAAAAGAGGGTCGCAGCGAAGCTGGTGGATAGTGACATCAAAGGGGCCGTCAGACTGTTGTCCTTATCAGAAGGTTTTGTTGGTCATGACACCGAAGTTGTCCAAGCCCTACGAAGAAAGCACCCACTTACAACTGGGGACCTAAGCCTCCCGCCAGCCCCAAATGACCAGATACCTCAACCTTTAGTTGTCACGAAGGAGCAGGTAGTTGCCGCAGTTACTTCATTCCCAGCAGGTTCAGCCGCGGGCCCAGATCGTATCCGACCCGCACACCTCAAAGGCCTCTTCGGCCAGGGATCAGGAGCTGCTGGGGAGGCACTCTTGGAAACCCTCAACACATTTATCAACATGGTTTTAAGAGGGGAACTACCCGACTGTGTAACACCCCTATTTTTCGGGGCATCACTCTGTGCACTGTCAAAAAAAGATGGCGGTGTGCGCCCAATAGCAGTAAGGAACACCTTCCGCCGCCTTGCCACAAAGGTGGGTTTGAAACCGCTTTCGAGTGGCCTAGGTCAACACTTAAGACCAGTTCAACTAGGTTTTGGAACTCCAGGGGGGTTCGAAGCTGGTGTGCACGCAACCCGCACTTACCTCAGCCAAGCCCGAGAAAAACGAGTGCCTCTAAAGATTGACATGCGGAACGCATTCAACAGCATTCGCAGGGATGTCTTCCTCTGTGCAGCTCGATAGCACATCCCCACTCTGTACCCCCTACTTTGGCAGGCTAATTCCAAACCTTAAATTCTGATTTTCGGCGAGACGGTAATCTCATCAGCGACCGGGCTACAGCAGGGAGATCCAGGTGGTCCTGCTCTTTTCTCAATAGGGGTGGACGCAGCAGCCAACAAAGTTAGATCAGAAATTAATGTTTGATACCTGGACGATGCAACCTTGGATGGGTCTGTAGAGAATGTCTTAACCGATCTAAACAACATCATAACTCATCACCGATCCATCCACTCACTCACAGACAACATGCAGCTGCATGCACGACCTCCCGAAATCCATCCTTCCGAATCCTCCCTTCCTCGCGAGGACAGAGTCCACCTGGCCAGGCTGAGATGCGGACACCATCCAGCTCTCCTGAGCTATCAGAAGAGACTGGATGACTCCGTTGTCGACGCCTGCCCGGGATGTAACACAGCACCCCATACCATTAAACACATCATAGAAGACTGCATTTCACACAACCACTTACGCCAACAACACAATCTACACTCAATGAGAGCTCTGTGGGAAAGCCCGATTGTGGCCATGGCCTTTCTCAGGGACTCGGGGCTGTTCGGCCAGGCAGCTTAGGGAACAACAATAACAACAACAACATCATAACTGACCTTGGCCAGGCTGGGCTAGAGATAAATGACACCAAATGTGAACTTGTCCTCCTCAACCACACACCTGAAGAAAGAGAAAACACTCAGGCCCAATTTCAAGGCGCATTGCCAGGTGTAAGGATCCTTCAGGAGCACCAGTAAACCCTCTTAGGTTCCCACTTACTCTGGCAGCAATCCCACCAGCACTTCAAGGTAAAAAGGAGGAGCTTCAACGTCTTGTGAGTCGCTTGATACACATCGATGCCCACTCACCTCTGGTCCTTCTCAAGAATTGCTTCTCCATCCCAAAGCTCCAATACCTTTTGCGCACATCGATGACTTAATTAACGAACAATGGCGGCCTCCAAGAATTAGACAACATAATCCGAGAAGCAGTGACCAGCATCACCAACGTGGAATTTCAAGATCGGACCTGGGCACAAGCCACTATTCCTGTCCGCCTCGGGGGCCTGGGCATACAGAGAGCCACGGATAATGCCTCCCCTGCCTTTATCTCTTCCCTTATCGCGACCAACGACCTGGTAGTGTCCATCCTTTCTTCTCAACCCGGAATGACACATGTTAGGGACATAGCAGAAGCGATTAACACATGGAAGGAAAGTACAGGAGCAGAGGAGGAGCTCAGGGTACCTCCGGGACCAAGCAGTAAGCTTGGGATACCATCTCGGCGAAGAAAACACAAGAAAATCTCATAACCAATGTGGACCAGGTTGCAAAAGCACGCCTCCAGGCCGCCGCCCGTTTGGAGAGTGGCTTGTGGTTACATACCATCCCCATCCCACCTCTTGGAACTCACTTGGATGCTGAAGCGCTCCGGGTTGCCATCGCGCTCAGAGTGGGTGCGGCAGTTTGTCACACACACTTGCAAGTGTGGTGCGTTAATGGATGCTCGAGGCTACCATGCCTTGTCATGTAGTCACAGCGCAGGCCGCCTGCCAAGACACACAGCACTATATTATGTCATAAAACGGGCCCTGCAGAGTGCTAACCGTGCATCAATCCTTGAACCTCATGGACTTCTCAGAGAAGACGGCACACGGCCAAATGGGATGACCACTTTCCCTTACAAGAATGGCCGGTGCCTCGTGTGGGATGCCACATGTGTTGACACTTTCTCCATAACCAACATCACCAGAAGCGCCAACGAAGTAGGTGAAGCCGCCCGGATAGCAGAAAGTAGAAAGCGAGAAGAATATCAAGTCATCGCCAGAAGTCATCAGTTCGAGCCTCTGGCTGAGACAACTTACAGCAGCCCCTTCTCTGTATCCTCCTACTTTCTCTATCCTAGTTTCCAAGCCAAAGGCGGATGTTGTGCATACGTGCACAACAAACTCACTCGCTCTCGTGTTCCCGATTTTGACTCCTCTGAATTCTCAACTTTATGGCTCAAACTATCCTGTCATTCTCATACTAAATATTTCTGTGCTGCCTATCTTTCCCCTAACTCTACCGACTTTCCCAAATTCTTTGACTATCTAAGCTATAAAGTGGAACACATTCTATCTATATCTCCCTTCTCTTAAATCTCCATCTTAGGAAATTTCAACGTTCACCACTGCCAATGGCTCTCCTCTCACACTACTGATCAACTTGGTGAACAAGCCTACGTCTTTTCTATCATAAATGACCTAGAGCAGCTGGTCCAGCAACCAACCCGTATCCTGGATCACTTCGGAGATCGACCCAACATTCTTGACTTATTTCTGACTTCTAAACCCTTCATCTTATACTGTCAATCTTTTCTCTCCTTTGGGCTCCTCTGACCATATATTTACCTCCGTCACCTGTCCTATCTCTTCAGTACGACCATCCGATCCTCCTAGTCGTCAGCGCTTGTGGCTCTTTGGCGCTGCCAACTGGGAGGCTCTCCGGCAATACTTCTTTGATTTCTCATAGAATTACTTCTGCGTCCGTGGCCGAGGACCCTCGGAGAGTGCTGAACGCATTACCGAGGTAATCCTCTCGGGCATGGAAGCGTACATTCCATTTTCTTTCTCTCATTCTAATGCAAAAAAATCTTGGTTAACTCACGCTTTCTCTACTGCTGTCCACAACAAAGAGGAAGCATTCAAACGGTACCGACACCTTAAAACTCAAGAATCTCATTCTTCCTATGTTTCTGCCTGGAATCAAGCCAAATCTGTTCTTCGACTTGCCATGCACTCTTTCATCAATAATAAATGCACTGAACTATCCAACTCTAGCTCTTCCCAAGCTTTCTGGCATCTAGCCAAAAACCTCTCCAACAACTTTTCTTCCTCGTCTTTCCCTCCCCTTTTCCACTCTGATGGCACAACCATCACTTCTTCCTTTGACAAAGCTGAACTCTTTACTCAAACCTTTGCTAGAAACTCTACCTTTGGATGATTCCGGTGCTATTCCTCCCTCTCCACCCCTATCTCTCCTACTTATGCCTAATATCCTAATCTCTTCTAAAGATGTACTTTCTACCCTCTCTGTGCTTAATACTAAGAAGGCGTACGGTCCGGACAGTGTTCCTCCTGTTGTACTTAAAAATGTGCTTCCGTGCTGACCCCCTGCCTATGAAAACTCTTTCGTCTCTGTCTCTCCTCTAATGTCTTTCCTTCTTGCTGGAAGTTTGCTCTCATTCAACCTGTCCCAAAGAAGGGTGACCACTGTCAACCCTCCAACTATCGTCCAATTGCTCTCATCTCATGTATTTCTAAAGTTTTTGAAACTATTCCTGCTTCCAAATCTCTTAAGCATTTCTCTTCTCATAATCTGCTCTCAGATCGCCAGTATGGCTTCCTCAAGGTTCGTTCTACTGGTGATCTTCTTTCATATCTTACTAACTCTTGGTCATCCAACTTTCGGGACTTCGGTGATACTTTTTCTGTTGCACTAGACATATCGAAGGCCTTCGATAGAGTCTGGCACAAATCTTTAATTTCCAAACTGCCCTCCTTCGGTTTCTGTCCCTCCATCTGTGCCTTTGTGTCTAGTGTCCTTTCCGGCCGTTCCATAGCTGCAGTTGTGGATGGCCATCGTTCATTTCCTCATCCTATCAACTCCGGTGTTCCTCAGGGTTCTGTCTTACCTCCTATTCTCTTTCTAATTTTCATAAATGATCTTCTCAACTGTACATCCAGTCCCATCCATTCATATGCAGACGACTCTACCTTTCACCACTCAATTAGTTTTCCAGAACGCCCCAGCTAGCAGTCCCTCAAAAGTAAACGTAATGAAGCCATAAAATACTTATCTTCTGATCTAGCTACTATTTCTAATTGGTGTAGAGAAAACACAGTTACATTTAATGCTTCCAAAACTCAATTTATCCATCTTACTACCCGTCAGGAACCTCCAGAGGACTATCCCTTATTCTTCAACAATACAAAAATCAACCCTTCATCTTCTCTCAATGTCCTTGGTGTCTCTTTTTCTTCTGCTCTCACTTGGAAAGACCATATTACCAGTCTTGCTAAGGCAGCCTCCTAGAAGCTGGGTGTGCTCAACCGCTTCAAGGGGTTCTTTACCCCTGCGCAGCTTCTTGCTCTGTACAGGGGCACAGTGCGTCCTTGTATTGAGTACTGTTCACATGTGTGGGGAGGATCCTCTCACACTGCACTCCTAGATAAAGTAGAAAGGAAAGCCTTTCGTATCATTAACTCCCGTCCACTCACCAACTCTCTGCAATCTCTCTCTCTTCGCCGCAATGTTGCATATCTCTCGCTATTCTATCGCTACTACAATGATCAGTGTTCCTCGGAGCTTTCCCAGTGTATACCACCTCTTCTACGTAGGGTATGTAGTACCCGCCTTGCAACACAATCCCACCCCTAATATGTGCAGCTCTCCAACCCAAGAGTGAAATGCTATTCTCAGATTCTTCTTCTATCAGTCTTTCCCTCTTCCTATTACTTAAATTGCTTCAAACTTCGTGTGTCCAGGCATTTTAGCTCGAACGTCCCTTCATTGTGGCCCTGTCACTCTTTCAAATCTGGGGGAGGCACTCGCTGCAGGCAGTTATGCCTTTTGTCTCCCTCATTCACATAGAAAAAAGAAAACAAAATAGCGAAAGTATGACCATCCAAGCAAACAAACTGTGAAAATAAAATGCATAAAACTGGGATTGGAGTGGGTGGCTTGAATGGAATAATTTACAAATAAAGATGTAAACAGAAAGAAAGACTGTGATTTTTGTTTTTGTTTAGTGTACAAGTGTATGTGTGTGTGGTTTCCCGTTTCTACTATAACATGTAGATTTCTAAATCTATAACTACCTTTCACCGCTTTTACCATTTAATACAATATTTAAACCCGTATTAGCATTATTTATTATATATATATACGATATATATACAGTATATAAGACATTCAGTTTCAACAGCAAATATCAATATGACTCTTCTGATAGCTCCAAGGCACATGCAAATCAACTTCAATTATAGGGGTTAGCCATAATATATCATTAATTTATATATGATAAATATATGTGTGAATTATTTTTCAGGTTTGTGTGAATGTATTGAGAATGTACTTTTGTATGTGTCTGTGTGTATGTGTGTGTAAATACTTTTGACTTGATATCTAGTTATCCCTGAGTGGAGTGCAAGCACTGCTCCTTGAGAGGAAACCAAGGACGAAAACCTAATTCTAATTTGCACCTTAATGGGGATGAAGGCTTTGCTTTGAAGAATATATGGCATAAATTACTTACTTTTTAATAGAATTTGAAAATAAATTTAAATTCGTCTAAAACTTAAACTAGGTATTGGATATGCATATTTCAATTCTTTGCATATGATCAAGACATAACATATTCCTTTGCATATGATCAAGACATAACATATTCCTTTGCATATGATCAAGACATAACATATTCCTTTGCATATGATCAAGACATAACATATTCCTTTGCATATGATCAAGACATAACATATTCCTTTGCATATGATCAAGACATAACATATTCCTTTGCATATGATCAAGACATAACATATTCCTTTGCATATGATCAAGACATAACATATTCCTTTGCATATGATCAAGACATAACATATTCCTTTGCATATGATCAAGACATAACATATTCCTTTGCATATGATCAAGACATAACATATTCCTTTGCATATGATCAAGACATAACATATTCCTTTGCATATGATCAAGACATAACATATTCCTTTGCATATGATCAAGACATAACATATTCCTTTGCATATGATCAAGACATAACATATTCCTTTTAATAACATAATCTTCCATTTCGTTCCGGATTGCAGTTACATATAGTAACATTCTCATGTACCCATATTCGTTTGTATTTATGTTATCTTTAATCAATTTCATTCAGCTTTGAACAATCTATTATCTTTTAAGAGCTACGCAACATGTCGGGTACTTCTTTCAGTAGTATGGCATCGTATTATCGTTTCGTGTTGATAAGCAACGTAAAATTAATGTAGTTGGCTGAGGAATGAGATCTCATAGTCGTAAGATTAAGAACACTTATATACATGGTTAATTGGTTATGCTTAAGCAACCCAACGTTTCACATCGATTCCACTATTATATAACACAAATGTATTTTGCATCACTACATTAACCCCTTAAGTATGACGACACCTTCTTCCTCTTGTTATGGTTGTCAGTATACATTTTCATACAGGTTTAGGAGAATTTCTGAGTGGTAAAGAGTTAAGATCTTCTGTACCGGCGACGTCTGTTTCATTGTATTCTTGCTATATTTAGATGATGTTTTGCAGTTTAAGAAGGATCTGTATTAGAAAAACAGGTTAAGCAAGATAGTTCAAAGCCTGCTAATTGCTGGACTAATTTCTAAACTGAATTGAATCGGCCAACTGTAGCCAGAATAAAGTACAAAAGACGTCGCCGGTACAGAAGGCGTTAATTGATATTATATTTACCCCTATGGCTCATAAACGCCCTTACTAAATTACATTAAAATATCGAATCTCAGCTACTGTATTATTAAAGGGACGCCATCGACATTATACGATTAATATTACTACTGTCGTACAACCTTTTGGAAACCATTGAATATTGTCGATTAGGGATGTAATTACTGCAGTTAATTGAACAAAAGGAAATGCTCAAGCAGTGACGACTCTCCTGCAGCTTACTTAATTCTGGCTAATTTTAGACGATTTTATACAAAATAAAATGTATCATTAACCCTTAACTGGCGGCGCGCACCATATGTCGAGTGAAATAAATTTGGACTATGTGGCGGTGCACGACATCTGTCGACGCCATTTTCAGCACGTAATGTTGCTGAGAGAGAGAGCTGAGCGGTGGGACGAGCGTAGCAACCCTATGACCGCTCCCCACCACCGCGGTGGACATACTGAACGGTATTCTACTTTCCTCCCATCTTTCTCACTCGCTAGACAGGGAATTATGTAAGGAAATTACCTTATTTCAGGGTTTTTGCACTTGTGTTGAACGATCGTTGCAAGATAACCAGTGGTTGTACAAGGATGGTTCGGGTGTCATTGGAAAGCTCTGTTTACGCCCTTTCAGGGATAGATACTTGTTTTACACTCTGGGTCTTATTTAGGCATGAACATTATCACATAAACAACCCTATTTAGGGTAAAACAAAAATGCTGTGCGGTACGGTCAAATAGACCGCCTAGGCCGCCAATAAGGTGTTAATTGCTGTTGATAAAGCCGTAATGTTTAACATTCTCGATTTACCTGTTGTTAAGCCAATTATAAATGACATAACTCACCATTTAAATGAATATACCTTCATTGGAATGATAAAATTATATCAAGTACAAAATATACAAATGTTTCACCTTAGATATACAGTATACCGTACGGTAGTATATTATGAATATTATCATCGACGCCTTGCTTCCACTTGGGAATTGGACACTTTCAAAACACACCAACCCACCAAGTGTCACTATCATGCATGAGCGATATTTATAGTTCTGACATCGTGAATTTACACGTTTAATCCCTTCACCACCATGATGTAATTTTCCTCATATTCTTATTACCATTAGACGATTTTCTTTAGCTTATCATCTACCTCAAGGATTCTAATCGGTAAATACGATCTAAAAAAAACTCTCCTAATAACACAGGTCCTTCTGAAACTGCTAAAAATAATCTAATTGTAGCCAGAATCATAGGTAAAAAGGCATCTTGGTACTGAAGGGGTTAAGTGGAAACACATTTTATATTGTGAACATATGCATGTGAGACATAATATCTTATAACCTTTAACTTGACATTTAAATTATGGGAACTCTGGTGATTTATTGATACTTAAATGCCAGGTTAACCCTTCCTGCCCGGGCAGCCTTTCTAAATGACAGCGCTCGTATCCGGATCTATCTATCTATCTATTGCTTGACGCCGTGATCCCCGAAGGGGTGGCCACGAACGAACCGCACCATGCACCTCTGTCCCCAGTCAGTCGACGCCCCTCCCCCCAACCAGCACCGCCTTCGTTCATATACTTCCTCACTCCATCCTTCCACCTCTCTATCGGTCTACCTCTCCCTCTCTGTCCCTCCACCTCGCTCTCATACACCCTCTTAGTCATTCTCTCGCTTTCCAGACGTTCCATATGGCCGAACCATCTCAAGTTGTCCCTTTTCACACTTTCCAGCACATCTACCTCCACACCACACCTCCTTCTTACTTCCTCATTAGTCTGTCTATCCCTCAATGTAACTCCGCACGCACTTCTTAAGTAATTCATTTCCACTGCTTTCACTCGTGGTCTGAATCTCTCAACCAACGTCCATGCTTCGCTTCCGTAAGTCAGTGTCGGGATTGCCACACTGTCATGCAAGGACTTCTTCACTTCCATACTGACCACCCTATTTCTTGTTACTGCTTTAAGCATTCCTACAACCCTCTTCCCCTGTTGTACCCTCTCCCGCACTTCTTCATCCATAGTCCCATCTTTACTCAACACACTGCCCAGATACTTAAAAGAGTTGATGATCTCCATAGCCTGACCATTCAGCTTCACCTCACACTCTGTGACTTCACCCCTTTAGTATCCGGGTGATCTGGCTAAAAAAACAACGCATATAAACAAAGGCCTATCTCCGTTAATACAATAGCTACAACATTCAAACACACATCAAAATACAGCCCTTACTTTGATGTGTAGGCTGGCGTTAAGTAGAGCTCTCTAGCTCTACAGGTTCAGGAGTGATGGCAATTTTAGTGGAGGTAACTTTTGGCGCGTATTTACCTAGACGCGTCCGAACGCTCAACTGCGGCCCCGGCTACGACGCGCTACTGCACTCACCGCCCCACTCGCAATTATGCCGGGAAGCGATTTGAGTGTTTTTATTGTTTATTCTGCCATTTATTATCATTATTATGTCATTTTCACTCAATAAAGTTACTTTTATAAAGTTATGTTTGTGTCTCACTTGTACTTTTATTGTTATTATATTCTTAGTGTCACTTTCACTGGACTAGGATAATTGATAGTGTCATTTTTACTTGTATTTATTCTTAGGTAAGCTATAATATAGATTTTAGTGTCACTTTCACTTGTTCATATTGTTATGAAGGCACTTATTATTAGTTATTCGTGTCTCTTTCACTTTTACTCAGTTGTATTATTATTTTTAGTGTCATTTTCACTTGTATTTATTGTTAGGGTAAGCTATAATATAGATTTTAGTGTCTCTTTCACTTGTTCATATTGTTATGGAGGCACTTATTATTTGTTATTTGTGTCTCTTTCACTTTTACTCATTATTTTATATTATTTTAGCCTACATTTTAGTGTCACTTTCACTGTCATTGTCACGGGCACTTCAATATTGCACTAGAGTGTGAAACTGATTGACGCACTGTCCAGCGCACAGTGCCACTTCACACTCGAGGCATTCCCATGTGTTTTTTGTTGGTTTACGGGGTCTGCGGGTTGAGTGGCTACACACATGGCACCTCTTCTGACTCCTGGCATTACCACCTGGTACTTTGGGAGGAAGGGGGTTGAGCTGGTGCTTCCGGAAGTAGTCGGCACATGCCGTGCGGTCCAGCCGGCCTGGTCCTTGTAGAGGTCTCCCATCTGAGTTGCAGTTGGGATGTGTGTACATGCTTAGATTGATATGCAGGATTCGAAGTTGCATAATAAATCGTAGGCAGTGTCCACCATTCTTTAACTGTCTACGTGGTGCGATGCATAAGGTGTTGATTTTCGGTGTGAGCATCCTGGATTCGAATCCACGGACTGCCACATGTGTTTGTAAATTTCATTAATCGATTTTAGGAGTATAGTTGGTTGTTGGAAGGAACATAATATCTGTAGCATGTTTTCCCAGGAGCTTAAGTATCACCTGTTTGTGGAACTTGCGCAGAGATTTGTACTTCCTTGCTCCGGGAGTATTCAGTCGGTAGATATTGTAGGCATTGAGGGCCGACATATCTACCGTATGCAGAACAAACTTTTTGTACCACCTGCAGGATGTTCGCAGGCAGTCGATGAAGCCCATCTGCATATCGGACTTATCTATGAGGCGCATGTTCAGGTTGTAGTCCAGGACAGCAGCTGGTTTCTGGACGGGGTTTTTGGTTTTTCGGTCCACCTTCCCTGTGGCGACCATCTCTGCCTTGTGGCATGTGGTGAGGTGGTTGACCTTCTGCTGGTCATGCCAGTGGATAGAGAGGATGTGGCCACTCTTCTTGTGGAATACCTCCGTCTTCTTGGTCTTGGTCGGGTACACTGGCATGCCCTTCCTCTTTGCCTTGACTGTGCCGACAGTTCCAGTCTTGCGGTCATGGAGGTACTTGGTCAGGATGGGCGACGTATAATAATTATCCTTGTACAGGATGTGGTTCTTGTGGAAGTGTTGCTCCATCATCTTCTGTACAACGGCACCCCCAAAGCCGATGTCTGGGAATGTAACTATTTCCCCACCACTGCCGCTGTAGACCACAAAGTACAGCACATATCCCGTCTTGCAGTCGCAGAGTACAAGGAGCTTGATGCCGAAACGGTGTCTTTTCGACGGGATGTACTGTCGGAAATGCAGCCTCCCCCGGAACAGGACCAGAGACTCGTCAAGGCACATCTTCTGGAATGGAATCAGGTAGGTGGAAAACCGATGATGTATCATGTCATAGAGCTTCCTGATTTTCCATAGCCGATCGGAAAGGTGGAGTACCATGTTGTTGGTCAGGTGGAGATATGACAGAATGTCAAAACACCTGTCCCTGGACATGTTTTTACCGAATGCTGGAGTTGTGATGAGGTCGGCAGTAATCCAGTTATCGGCCAGTGCATGTTTCCTGACGTGTGTCATCAGCATAGTCAGTGCCAGAAAAACATACATTTCTGGCACAGTGACAGGTCGCCATGCCACCATCTTGGTACTGGTTTTCCTGCCAAGAAAGTTAGCACAGATTTCGTGGTGGTTGTTCGTTTCCTCGACGAGGTATTCCATGACCTCGTCGTCATAGAACCCACAAAACAGTTCACTAGGGGAGGTGTGGCGGAGTGGTCTTGTCACTGGACTGGTAATCCAATGGACCCGGGTTCGAATCCCAATATGTCAATGGGAAGATATTATTGGGATGGAATTTGTGCTGTACCTAGTATCAGTGCATTACTACAGCACACCGAAATGCCAAAAAAATACCCTCATTGTTCCCTGATTAAATAGCATTGTATGAATATTCCCATATTCAAAAATATGCTACAGGGGGGCAATGCCTAGTGAGTTAATTGCTCAATAGGTGGCGTTCTGAGAGTGAGGGTCCGAGTGTGGGGAGTGAGACTGTGAAGAGCAGAGGTGAGGCGGCTTCAGAGATGGAATTGCTTCGAGCCGTGAAGCTTCGCATGTCTCACTCCCTAGACTGGAGCAAGACCTCACGGGCCTCCATGTTCAGCGGTTGAGTATAAAGGCTATCAGCCTATGCCCGAGAGGGAGTAGTTGGAATATAGAAAAAAAATAAAATAAAAATACAAAATACATGCCCAAAAGGAGAGTGTGGCTGCTGAAGAACAAGGAAGTTAGGGATAGGTTTCATAGAGAACTGGAGGAAATTAATAGAAATAAGGAAGCTAGACCTAGGATATGCTGCTGTCACCCCTGAGCCAATCTGCTCCTCGTCAAAAGCAGGAATATCTGACCCAAAATCTGCCCCATCAGTCCAGACAAACAACTCCGATGAAGGCTGACGCCCATGCGCACGCGCAGGCACACGCCCACGCGCATGCCCACGCCCGAGCAGCGGCAGCGGCGTCGGCAGGCTGAGCCGCACACCCACGAACTCGCCCTCAAACTTACCGTGTTGGTCTCTCCTCTTCTTCCATATCCTCTTCCTCCTCCTCCTCAGGTGATGTCAGGTCATCTGGGGCAATGTTGGGAGTCGACATCTTCTTCGGGGGATAATTCTGGCGAAGAAGTGACTGGGCGTCGTCGGCGTGGGGGGCGGGAAGCTGCGGGGGGTAGAACAATGGGAGCCTCAGCCTCGGGAGTTGGACTCCTTTTGCGGCGAACCGAGGGCTTCTCCGCTCCAAATAATGCTCTTCGATGTGATGAGGGCTGTGGCACACTGTGGGAGGACAATGCCGTACCACTAGTACCACTTGAACTTGAAGAGGCCCTTTGCTCATTGTGAGGGAGAGATGACGTCGAGGGCTGTAGGTGACCCGCGCGGCATCCCGGGTCAAGGCGTCGGGACAAAGGAATGCGGGTGGTCGCTAGAGCAGAGTCGGCGACATTGTCACTATCACTATCACTTTTGCCTTCCCTTGCTTCCTCTGCCGCCCTGCGTGCTTTTTTGACCGCACTTTTCAATAGAGTCTTCTTGTAAAAGTATTTGCCCACTTTCAAGGGCGTACAAGCAGGCAAGGGGGAAGGTCCCAGGGTAGGCCTAGGCTGACCAAGCAAAGATGGCAACTGGGTAGGCCTAGCCTCAAGCACACTAGGAAGTTCAATTTCACCTTCCTTCACCAATTCTATATCAGGGTCCTCACTACTGTCTGCTCCCTCAAACAAATCAACACCATCATCACCCTCAAAGCCCACAAACTCATCTTCTTCACTCTCACTAATGAATATTTCTTTGTCTATCAAGCTTTCGTCACTGCTTTCTTCAGTCAAAACGGCCAAAAGTTCGCTCTCGATGG
>CM064509.1:47983301-48130801 GCA_032716605.1 Paralithodes platypus | reverse complement strand
CTACCAATAACATTTTGATAGTGAGGATTCGATCCACCAACCCTTTGATCAGCAGCAGACCCTCTACTGACTATGCCACGGCTTACAGTAAAGTATAGTATGTTCTTTAGGCAAGGTATCATTTTGGTAACTCTACGTTGAACTCGTTCTAGCTTGTCTATACCGTGCTGGTAGTAAGGGCACCAGGATTGAACGCAATATTCCAGGAGAGGGCGGACTAAGGAATTGTAAAGAATTAGGATTAAATCTTTGGATTTATGCTCAAATGACCTGCCTATAAAGCCAATTATTTTGTTTGCCTTCTTAACAACTTCTGAACATTATTGACTCGCTTTTAGGTTACTCGACATTGTTTCTCCCAAATCAGTTTCTCTGTCTACACTCTTAAGGTGGGAGCCATTCATTGAATAGTTTGCTTTCTCATTTCGGTTTCCGATGTGGAATACTTTAAATTTATCTGCATTGAAACATATTTGCCAAATTTGAGCCCAACGTGACAATTTATATCGATTATTTTGCATATCTTCGACATGTTTATTTGAGAGTACGCTATTTGCATTTTTTGTATCATCAGCAACTTTGAGATTGTACAGGTGAGACCCTCATCTACAGTATGTCGTTAATGTAAACTAGGAAGAGAACTGGCCCCAGTACGATCCCTGGGGTACCCCGCTACTTACATTGCTCCATTTGGATGCTTTACCGTATATACATGTATTCTATGCACTCTTTGTTTTATCAAAAATGTTTGTGGGGAACTATGTCAAAGGCCTTTTGAAAATCAAGGTATGTAATATCTACAGCTTTACTCTCATCATATAGGTTGAGGATATCGTGGAAGAAGTCTAAGAAGTTTGTTAAGCAGGAGCGTTTATTACGAAGACCGTGTTGAATATCTTTATGTATGTTGTTTTCCTCTAAGTGATTTACGAGTTTGTCTCTTATGAGTGTTTCTAGCATTTTACATACAACTGAGGTTAAGCTAATTGGACGATAGTTACTAGGTAAGGATTGCTGTCTTTTTTTTAATATCGGGGTTATGTTGGCGAGCTTCCACTGATCAGGCATAGTCCCAGACTGTAAGGATTTATTAAAGGGCAATGTCAGTGGTTTGGAGAGCTCATACTTAGTTTCCTTTAGAACTCTAGGTGAGATCGGATCAGGTCCAGGCGATTTATTTACCTTGAGTTTATCTAAGCATTTCACAACTTCTCTTTCTGTAATGCTGATACTGCTTAGAACGTCAGAATTATCTATCTGAATGGGCGATGCTGTAGGGATATATATTAAGGTCTTCTGTTGTGAAAAGTAAAACCTGGCGCAAAGAAGGTGCTGAGAGCGTTACTCATTTTTGCTTCATCTTTAGTGTAATCTTCTCATCTTTCCCTTATTTGTTGTTGTATTTTTGCTTCATTCAATCATAATTATCGTAAATACGATAAGCTATGACTCTTTTGTGATCCCGTATGTCTGTGACATCACGGTCGCTCCTGCAGCACGACGTAGGACGAGTAGATCGTATATTATAAGATTGTAAATAAGTTAAGTTATAAAAGGCCTAATATGCTATTAAGCAATATTGCCATGGTCTTATGTAGTATATATGAATTTATCGTATATATTAATATAATTTATCGTATAGAGCAAACCTAGATGCGGTACGATAATTTGGGCTCCTGGCGTTTGCCAAGGCAGCAAGGTGTGCCTCTGAGGAAGAGAGAGCAGAGCCTTCACGAACACCGACCAGTTAACATCTATTTTCCGCCCTCAGTTGATCGCGCTTTTGTGCCTCTGATCACAATACACTGACAGCAATACAAACAGCTACACCATCACGACGCTCTCATCGACGCCATGACTGACTGACAGATAAGCATAATATTCATGTCCATTCCCATGTAATCATGGTGTCTATGGTGTCCATGGTGTCGGACCTGTCCCAACATCTATTGCGGTTTAGGCTGGGGAAGTACGCATAAACCAGTGACATCGAGAAAGCATTCTTGATGGTCAAGCTAAAGGAGGAAGATAGAGATGTTACCCGCTTTCTTTGGTTCAGCGACATTTGCGACTCTGAAAGTCCGGTCATAATATACCGTTTTCGGGTTGTACTCTTTGGGGCCACGAGTTCACAGTTTTTGTTAAATGCCACAATCAAAAAACATCTAGCTGATACTCATGAGGACACAAGTAAACTATCTCGCGGATTATATATAGACAATTTGCAGCGTTTTAGCGATAGTCAGGATGATTTGTTATATACATACTGGCAAGCACGCAGATTGTTTGCAGATGCACATTTATTTCTCCGCGAGTGGGTTACTAATAGTGAAGATCTTCAGAGTTTGATACAGGTGGATGGTACGGCATCTCATAACCAGGAAAAGTCCAGAAATTTGGGGATGATCTGGCAACCTAAACATGACATACTAACTTTTCAAACAAGGTCTTTTGCTCAGCAGTCAGGAGCGCACACAAAAAGAAGTCTGTTGAGCAAAGTTGCGCAATTTTTTGATCATTTGGGTCTAGCATTACCCGTTACCATAAGAGCTAGGATTCTAATGCAGGACGTTTGGAGACGTAAAATAGCATGGGATGACAGTTTGCCCGAGGCCCTGAATGACCTAGGGAGATTGCTGTTGAATGAGTATGCCATCCTATGTAGTAAACCTATACCTCGTAAAGTGGCGGCGTTCGGTGACTTTACGTTACACACGTTTTGCGATGCTAGCGCCACGGCATACGGGGTAGCCATATATGTCGTTACTTCATTTGGGGCACATTTAGTTACAGCCCGGGCCAAGGTAGCCCTGGTTATAAGGGTAACTATCCCTAAAATGGATTTGACTGCCATGCTGCTCTTAGCACGTCTGGTGCAACATGTACGCGCAGCATACGAGAGCGAGTTAAACATTGAAATCGTTCACGTATGGTGCGATAGTCAGGTAGCACTCAACTGGATACATAGCAAGAAGTCTCTGCCAGTTTATGTGAGGAATAGGGTAGATGAGATTAGAGCCCTTTTGCCAGACGTTGCTTATCATTATGTAAATACAAAAGAAAACCCTAGTGATCTCATAACTAGGGGTATAACGGCTAGCCAATTAGTGAAGTCCGAATTGTGGTGGCATGGTCCAAAGTGGCTGCTCCATGAAAGTGAATGGACGATTTGGCATGCTGTTGGTGAGGGACTTCTGCCACTGGAAACAGTGGCAGTTACAGCCCAACCAAATGAGCCACCGGGTCCAATCATAGAGTGGGTAAGATTCGGTGACTATAATAAACTAGTCAGAGTTGTCGCTTGGGTATTGCGATATGTATCCAATATCAAGCTTAAAGTAACGGGCCAACTCTGCAACAGGGGTCACAACATTGATGCTCGTGAATTTAAAGCAGCTGAAGTAACTTTGATCAAATGGGTTCAAGTAGAAACCTTTTCCAATGAATTAGAATCCTTGCAAAGCTCGAATAAGACATTAATGCCTAATATAGTGCGTCAACTAAGGTTGCACCTCGACAATGGCCTCATCAGGTGTGAGGGTCGCCTGAAGTGGTCGGGTGTAACAGACGGCACAAACCACCCTATACTTATGCCAACAAAACATCACGTTACTGATCTATTGATCATACGTGCACATAGGAAAGTAAAACACTACGGGGTATGTCATATTATATCAAATTTACGTCTTGCATGGTGGATACCCAGAGTTCGACAATTAGCTCGACGCGTAGTAAGAAAATGTGTAATATGCCGGAGACTAAAGGGTAAACCATATGCAACTGGACCAGCTCTACCTCTACCTGAATGCCGTGTAAAGCACATAGAGCCTTTCCAAGCCGTAGGGTTAGATTACACAGGAGCATTGAAGACGAGAGAGCATGAGAAGGTTTATATATTATTGTTTACCTGTGCAACGTCTCGAGCGGTACACCTAGAACTATGTGATAATATGTCTAGCGAAGAATTTATGCTGGCGTTTAGACGGTTTTGTGCCCGTCGTTCATTCCCTCAACTCATTCTTAGCGACAATGCTCCCACTTATGTCCAAGCATCAAAATATCTAAAGGATATGAGTAGTAATCCTACTATCATCACTTTTTGGGGAGAGAAGAAGTGCGAATGGAGGTTCATTCCAGTTAAGGCACCTTGGTTTGGTGGAATGTGGGAACGGTGTGTCGGCATAGTAAAGTCAGGACGCAGAGCGGTAGTAGGACGTGCTCTATTAAAGAAGAGTGAGTTGACGACAGTCCTCACAGAGATAGAGGCAGTCGTGAATGATCGTCCGCTTACATATGTGTACACCGACCTGCAAGAACCACTACCATTAACGCCAGCTCACTTGCTATATGGAAAAACCATTGACTGCGTTTCCATCTGATTTCCAATCTATAGTAGAGTTAGAGGATCCCTCGTTGTACTCTGAGGTAGCGGTGTCTAAGAGATACCAGTATATATCGGGGATAATGGAAGATTTTAGAAAACGGTGGATTAATGAATATCTGTTAGCATTGAGGGAAAGAAGTGTTACTCCCTCTAGTAGACCAACGGCACCTACAGTTGGTGAAGTTGTTTTAATTAAAGAAGATAGTCCTCGTTTATACTGGAAATTGGGCCGCGTGTTGGAGGTATACAAGGGGGCGGACTCTGTAGAGCGGGTGGCGCTATTGAAGACAGCCACTGGAACTACTGTTTGTCCTATCGCACGTTTGTACGCTTTGGAGCTCGATTCCGCATTGCAATCTGATGCTCCACCTGTTATTGCTGGGTCTGAGGATTCTCAAAGGAACGACTCACCTCTTACTGATGGTGATCATTCTCGGACCGGGACGCGCCCCAGACGCGCTGCTGCTGGCGCCGTCGACATGTGGCGTCAGAAGATAGCCTCTGGGCAACTTTAAGTTTAAGGTGGGGTTCAGGTATTTTGTTGTGGGGGGAGTGTATCGTAAATACGATAGGCTATGACTCTTTTGTGATCCTGTATGTCTCTGTGACGTCACAGTCGCTCCTGCAGCATGACGTAGGATGAGTAGATCGTATATTATAAGATTGTAAATAAGTTAAGTTATAAAAGGCCTAATATGCTATTAAGCAATATTGCAATGGTCTTATGTAGTATATTTGAATTTATCGTATATAGCAACCTAGATGCGGTACGATAATTTGGGCTCCTGGCGTTAGCCAAGGCAGCAAGGTGTGCCTCTGAGGAAGAGAGAGCAGAGCCTTCACGAACACTGACCAGTTAACATCTATTTTCCGCCCTCAGTTGATCGCGCTTTTCTGCCTCTAATCACAATACACTGACAGCAATACAAACAGCTACACCATCACGACGCTCTCATCGACGCCATGACTGACTGACAGATAAGCATAATATTCATGTCCATTCCCATGTAATCATTTATTCTTTCTTTCACTTGACTCGAGTCTCGGGACCGAAGTCTTGTTCCCCATTGTCCACCATATTGGGTAAACGTTCTCCCTTGCCTCATTGCCACGTGGAACTATTGGTGAGTTAATTCCTGGCTAATATTAACCCTTATAACCTTACCCTATATATACATTTATTATGTGAGACCTTTGGATATAAATTAGCTTGTTTCAGATTGAATTCAATTTAGATATGGAGTAGTTTTAATTTAGATTGATTTTATTTTATTCATTATAGCTTAGTAATATTTAACTTCCATATATAGTTTACCACAATAATATTTCTTTATCTACTGTATATGTACATCAACATTTTGTGAAAGTTATCTCACACCTACGTAATACTTTCTTTCACCATGTCATTGTATTCCTTAATTATTTCCTGATAGTTTATTGGCACAACAATTGCTCTCTCTCGCTCTCTCTCTCTCTCTCTCTCTCTCTCTCTCTCTCTCTCTCTCTCTCTCTCTCTCTCTCTCTCTCTCTCTCTCTCTCTCTCTCTCTCTCTCTCTCTCTCTCTCTCTCTCTCTCTCTCTCTGTGAATTCTGTGACCCGTTATGTGACTTCTGTGACCCGCAAAATTAAAACCTCAGTAAATTCCACCCAGTAAAACTATAATTTCATTCTTAGCGGGGATAATTCCATTCTTAGCGGGGATAAACCTCACCCTCCTATCCCCCGCACACCTCTTCTGGCCCTCCGCAAACCGTCACAGGCCAACCCACCAATAATTACCCTCCAATTATCTTGAAGGTCGCCCAACCATCAGCTTTAGCTAAGACCTCCGGTCAGACTTTTAAACACAGAAGGGTTGAAAATTCCATTAAAAATTCCATTAAGATAATGTCTTTCAATGCCTGCTCCATTAGAAATAAGATCAATGAATTACGGTGTCTCCTATTAACTGAACAAACAGATACTATAAGCATCACCGAAACTCATCTTGATTTGAATAATAAAGATCTAATATCCCAATACAATATCAATGGCTACAAATGTATTCATAAAGATCGTACAAATGGAAGGAAAGGAAGAGGTGTGGCCATGTATATATCATCTAAGTTGATGCCAGAAGAAATCACCCTCCCCCCTAGTAATGTAGAAATAGTGTGTGCCAGAATTAATATAAATGAAACGAAGATTCATATTACAGCAGCTTACAGAACCCCTCGCTACAAAGATAGTGACAATGTAATATTTTACGATATGCTGAATAAAACTTTCGGATAAATGTATTCTTCTAAGCGATTATAATGTCCCTATCATAGAATGAAATCTTGTCACAGGAAATAACGCTAATTCAATCAAAATGGTAGATTTCATAGAAGGTAATTTCCTATATCAGTGTGTAAAGGAAGCAACAAGTGAACATAATATTCTTGACCGTGTCGTAAGTACCCATGACAATTTAGTTACTTATTTAGAAGTAGGTGAACATCTGTCAAAGTCCGACCATAGAATCATTAGGTTCGATGTTAATTGCAGCTATAGTGGGGAGATTGTAGGCACCAATCGATCAGGGCTAGACCCAGGTGAGGTTATAGGCATGTGATAAACAGTCGCTGGAACTCCTGTTTCATTTGCTTGGCCTCCTACTGAATTTCTTTGTGTCTCATTTACACTGAGAGCAATCCAGCTAGCTCTCACAAACACTTCCTCCTCCTATCCACTTCACTACACTAAACATGCACACCACACTTCATTCCTCCACACCAAAATTTAAAAAAATATGAATTTTAGCCCAGCCTCGGAGTCTCCAGGGGGGGGGGGGGGGCACAAATGCCCCCACACCCGACCGACCATCCCCTGACGACCCCACAAAATTACCTGGACCACGGCCTGTTACTCTTTCTATTAATTTCTGCAACATTCGCAGACTTTCCTCTAACTTTCACTCTGTTGAACACCATCTCTCCTCCTACAAACCTGATCTTCACTTCCTCACCGAAACTCAGGTGTCTGTAGCGACATCCAGCAGCCCCTTCTCTGTTTCCTCCTACTTTCTCTATCCTAGTTTCAAAGCCAAAGGCGGATGTTGTGCATATGTGCACAACAAACTCACTTGCTCTCGTGTTCCCGATTTCGACTCCTCTGAATTCTCAACTTTATGGCTCAAACTTTCCTGTCATTCTCTTACTAAATATTTCTGTGCTGTCTATCTTTCCCCTAACTCTACCAACTTTCCTAAATTCTTTGACTATCTAAACTCTAGAGTGGAACACATTCTATCCATTTCTCCTTTCTCAAAAATCTCCATCTTAGGAGATTTCAACATTCACCACCGCCAATGGCTCTCCTCTCACACTACTGATCCACCTGGTGAACAAGCCTACGTCTTTTCTATCCTAAATGACCTAGAGCAGTTAGTTCAGCAACCCACCCGTATCCCGGATCGCATCGGAGATCGGCCCAACATTCTTGACTTGTTTTTAACTTCTAACCCTTTTTCTTATACTGTCGATCTTTTCTCTCCTTTGGGCTCCTCCGACCATAAACATATCTCTGTCACCTGTCCTATCTCTCCAGTACGGCCACCCGATCCTCCTAGCCGGCGGCGCTTGTGGCACTTTGGCGCTGCCGACTGGGAGGCTCTCCGGAAGTACTTCTTTGATTCCCCATGGAATTATTTCTGCTTCCGTGGCCGGGGACCCTCGGAGAGTGCTGAACGCATTACCGAGGTAATCCTATCGGGCATGGATACCTTACCTTTGGATACCTTTGGATGTGTTCGCCGCTCTTCTAGCGGCACCAAGGAGCGCGACGCCCCTCGTTATGGGTGGTGATTTGGTGCAGTAGACTGTTTGAAGCGACAGCTCACTCCCTTGCGAGGATGGGCTCGTCTGGCACTTTTTGCAGTTCGACATCTAGGGCTCTCTTGAAGTTGTCTAACGAGATGTCCCTCATGTCTCTTACTCACCGTGGGAGTTTGTTGAAGAGACGTGGGCCTCTGTGTGATAACCAGCCCTCTCACATAGAGCCCATAGCACCCCTGTTATTCATCCGGGGGATTTCGCATTCCCAGCCTCTCCTATCACTGAATTTCATGACTATCGGAGTATGTAGGTTGGTACTACCCCTCTGCGATTTTCCACGTGTATTATTAGGTAACGTTCTCTTCTACGTTCCAGTGAGTACAGATTCAGTGCTCTTAAACGCTCCCAATAGTGTAGATGTTTTATCGAACTTATATGCGAAGTGAAATTTCTTTGTACACTCTCTACGTCATTTATTTCACCTGCTTTGTATGGGGATGTTAATACGCTACAGTATTCAAGACGCGGTAGCACTAGAGATTTGAAGAGCGTTTTCATAGGCAATTCACCGCGTGTTTTAAAAGTATGCAGAATCCAACCCGTTAGACGTTTCGCAGCCGCCACTTTGACCTGGTTATGTACTTTGAAACCCATATTTTCAGACATTAATACCCCAAGGTCTTTCACACTGTCTTTCCGTTCTATTATGTGGTTAGATTCTGTTAAGTAATCTTTAACACCATTATTATCTCCGTACCGTATTAATTGGAATTTTTTCTTCATTGAATTGTTGTTTTCCCTGGTCCACTGGAACACTACATTCATGTCTTCCTGCAGTCGGCCCGTGTCCTCTTGTGTGTTTACTATCTTGCTTAATTTTGTGTCATCAGCAAAGACGACACCGTACTGTGTCTGGTGTTGGTATCTATGTCGCAAATTAGTATGAGGAACAGAAGGGGCGCTAGCACTGTTCCTGGGGCACTGAGCTTTTGACATCCGAAGGCTCAGAAGTGACTTGGTTTACTGCTACCGATTGTTTCCGAGGTGTATACCACCGTCCGATTTTCCCAGTTATACCTTTTGCTTTCAGTTTGTGGGCTTATACCATGGTCACATTTATCAAATGCCTTAGCAAAATCGGTGTAAATGACATCCACGTTTTTTTCTTCTAGCGCTTTAAGAAATTTTGTCATAGTGTTCCAAAAGTTGTGAGAGACATGATCTTCCCGCTCTGAACCCATGTTGACCGGTGTTGTGTAGTTCATTTGTCTCCATGAATGTTGAAATTTTGCTTCGCAGGACTCGCTCGAAAACTTTAATGATGTGAGAGGTTAGAGCTACCGGGCGGTAGTTTTTTGGTAGTGCTTTACTCCCTCCTTTATGCAGTGGGGCAATTATTGCATTTTTCAAGCTATCTGGTATGTCACCAGTGTCCAGTGTCACCAGTGTTCTCCACATTATAGCCAGGGGTTTTGAGAGGTTTTCCTTACATTTTTTCATTAGGATCGAATTCCATGAGTCCGGGCCTGGTATATTTTGGTCTCTGATGGCTTTTGTTTCATCAGGCTCACTGAATGCCATTTCATACTGCCTGCTTAAGAGTTCGCTCATTTCCTTTTTGTCCCCTGTGAAAGATCCGTCCCCTTTGCTCAGTGGGCCGATGTTTGATGTTGTTTTAGCCTTTTGTTTGGCGTATGAAAATAAGTATTTGGAATTTTCCTTTATACCTGCAATAGCTTTCCTCTCCTCTTCCATATGTTGTAGTTCATATGATATTCTTAGCCTTTGTTCAATTTCCACAATTTCTCTATCTATTTCAACCTTTTGCCTATCCTGTAGATTTTGATGTGTGCATCTTTGTGTGATTAATTTTCTTCTTCTGTACAGCCTCCTCCTTTCCCGATCTTGTTTGCTTCTTCGTTTTGTTTGTCTTGCAGGTATATGGTGGCTACAGATTTGGGTCATGGTTTCTGTCCTGGTGGTGTAATGGTTAAGGTGGCAAAAATATGTGTGTGATAACCCGGGTTCGAATCCCGGTGGATCATATATACTTTAATTCATTTCATTGGGGGTGTGGTGGTGAGATTAATAAAAATAATATTAACACTAGACATTCTGCTGGTGTCAGGTTATCCATTAAATCTTCCCAGTCTATTTCCTCCATTTCTTGATTTACCTCTTCCCACCTAATGTGTTTGTTATTGAAGTTAAATTTACTGAAGGGGCCGGTTTTTGTTCTCGATTCTGAGGTTGTCTGTACACTTTCTAAGGTTGTTTTGATCTCAATTAATTTATGATCTGAGTATGTTGTGTCCGATATGTTAATGCTGTGTACTAGAGAGTCGTTGTTAGTGAAGACCAGGTCTAAGATATTGTTTTCCCGTGTGGGTTCAGCAATATGTTGGGTAAGACTAAAAAAATCACAAAGTTCAAAAAGCTCTCTCGTATTAGTATTTGCTTCTCCGGTGTTATTTGCCACTAACTGGTTTTCTAGTTGTCTCCATTTAATGTTTGGTAGGTTAAAGTCTCCTAGCCATATAATATTTGGTGTTGGGTTCCCCAGGGTTTCCACTTCTGATTTTATTTTGTTGAGCTGGGTTTTGAATTCTTCACGGGATGAGTCTGGAGGCCTGTATGTAACAATAACTGCTAAATTTAGGGATTCTATTTTAACTCCAAGTATTTCCACCACTTCATTACTGTTATTTAGGAATTCAGTACATATCAGTGAGTCATGTATGTAAAAGGCTACACCTCCATGTGATCTATGCGTTCTGTCCGCCCTATGTAGGTTGTAACCAGGAATCCATACCTCACTATCTTCCTGATCTTTAATGTGAGTTTCTGTGAGAGACGCAAATATAGCGTTTCCTTCTTCTAGCAGGCCCCTAATAAATGGTACTTTGTTCGTGGTTCTATTTTTTAGGCCTTGGATATTTGCAAACAAGATTGGGGAGGGATTGTTTGGAGTACTATGTGTACCTAATAGTCTTCGGGATGTATTGGCCACTCTTGGGAGGCCAGGAGGTGCTCGAGGTGTTCTATGTGCTCTTCCATCTCCCTCAGTCTCTTCATCTTCATCTGCCCTTTCCTTTTTCCTCTGTCTCGTCCTCGCATAGCTAGAGAGTTTTTTGGGCTACCATTCGTGTTAGGTCTAGCATATCTCCAAGTCCCTTTAATATGAAAAGCTGGGCATTTCATATTGTAGCAGGTCTTGTTTTCAAGTGATGTCTTGCAAAGGGATGGGTGGTGGTATTTGCAGGTTTCACCAAATCTACATTTTCCATGACTGGTTATGTTGTTGCAAATTTTGGGATGAGCAAATCTACATGAATTCCCATTATATTCGCCCTTTTGACCAAAGTAGCACCTTCTTTCCAGATAATATCTGCACACTGGTGTAGACAACCCCAGTAGGTGTGGCTGGGGCTGCAAGGGGTTATGTGGTGAGCTAAGTGTGGTTGTGGGTGATAGTGGGCTTGGTGTATGGGTGGGTGAGGCCTGCAGGGGGGTGGAGTTACGGGTCGGTTGTAGGTGGGCAGGTGGCAGTGGTGAGGGGGGAGACGATGTGGAAGGGGAGCCTGATATGGGGGCTTGTTGCATCCTACGTTCATCCTGCAATTGTATTTGATCAACAGCAGTAGGGTGGTCAATGGCCATAGATGGGATTAATGTGGGTGTTTTCTGGGTCTGGGGAGGTGTGGGGAGATGTGCGGCAGGGTTTGTGGATATGTAGGGTGCGAAAGGTTGTTGTTCGGCAGGCGATGTGTGTTGATGTGCAGGAGGCAATGTGGGCATTATCATGGGAAGGTGTGCGTGTGTGGGTTGTGATATTTGTATGGGCCCTGAGGCCCCAATAGTTCCCCATTT
Organism: Paralithodes platypus; assembly: GCA_032716605.1. Taxonomy (NCBI): domain Eukaryota; kingdom Metazoa; phylum Arthropoda; class Malacostraca; order Decapoda; family Lithodidae; genus Paralithodes; species Paralithodes platypus. The sequence goes on along the minus strand of CM064509.1, from coordinate 48,118,750 downwards.
TCTGTGAAAGGTAGCTATGTCTTGGCTATATTTCAGTCTATCTTGTACTTCTGTATTTTCTACAGTCTGTATGACTTGCCATGTGATATCGAAACAACTATCGCAGAAATGGAAGTTCTTCCCTCTTGTATTGTACGCCTCATTTATTGGTGTCAATCCTATGCAAATCCAGTGGTATGGTTGCTTGCACATCCGACATGCGGTGCCTTTATGCATGTGTATATTCATCTTACAACTCGTACATTTGTCTCTGGTAAACATTTTTGTTTGTTTTTTTGTTTTTGTTTTTCCACCCGCCCTTACATGGGGGAGAGAGAGAGAGGGGGGGGGGGGGGGGACCTGGAGGACAAGGAGGTGTTTGTTACGCGGTTTGTGGGGAGTGTGTGTGTGTGGGGGGGGGGGGGGGGGAGAAGTGCCACTCGTTTACACTCGTTATGTTTAAACTTTAAGTAACTTTAAGTTTAACACTTTCAATAATTATCTTATGAAACAGAATTCTCACTGCCCTAACCACTTTTCCCGTTTTTGGTCGACTGTTTAGCGGAGACCTGGTCTCTGGGTCTTCTCCTGGGTGACCTGGATGTGTGAGAGTTTGTGTTTTTTATCTGTGTTTATTTTTTGTTTTATGTTGTTTTTGTGTTTTCCCTGTTCTTGCTCTGTCTTGAGTCGGCTACCCCCAAAATGGGGATTGGGCCTGAGCATATAGATAGATAGAATAGATAGAGTTTAGCGGAATATACGGCACTCTAGGAAAATAACGAACTTTCCAGGCTACCTATATATAGTATCTATTTTAATTTTCATATTTTACCTATCAACTTGATTCAACACTGCTCAGGTTCGAATTTTCACCACATTTGGTTGCGTGGGAGATCTTTCTCTCCAATAACGTCACTACTAACCTGCGATATGGTCGAGAAATAATCTGCACTGATTTAATTTGTTTATTTATATTTTGTTTTTCTCTGTTTGCTATTATTTACGATTTTTGTTTTGTCGGTACCCTTTCCAGTATCCTGCGGGATAGTCGAAAAATCCCGGACCGCGACGGACGTGACCCTCCTCTCTGACTGACTCTAGTACTTTCTCTGGAAGCATACATTCCATTCTCTTTCTCTCAGACTAATGCTAAAAAATCTTGGTTTACTCACGCCTGTTCTACTGCTGTCCGCAATAAGGAGGAACTCAAGACTCTCATTCTTCCTATGTTTCTGCCCGGAATCAAACCAAATCTGTTCTTCGACTTGCCAAGCACTCTTTCATCAATAATAAATGCACTGAACTATCCAACTCTAGCGCTTCCCAAGCTTTATGGCATCTAGCCAAAAACCTCTCCAACGATTTCTCTTCCTCGTCTTTCCCTCCCCTTTCCTACTCTGACGGCACAACCAAAACTTCTTCCTCTGACAAAGCTGAACTCTTCACTCAAACTTTTGCTAGAAACTCCACCTTGGATGATTCCGGTGCTATTCCTCCCTCTCCACCCTCCTCTCTCTTACTTATGCCTAATATCCTAATCTCTTCTAAAGATGTACTTTCTACCCTCTCTGAGCTTAATACTAATAAGGCATACGGTCCGGATGGTGTTCCTCCTGTTGTTCTCAAAAACTATGCTTCCGTGTGGACTCCCTGCCTCGGCAAACTCTTTCGTCTCTGTCTATCCTCTAACGTCTTCCCTTCATGCTGGAAGTTTGCTCACATTAACCCTTAAAAAGCGGCTCACCACTTAAGTCGAGTTAAATAAAGCTGGACTATGTGGCGGCGCTCGACATAGGTCGAGTGGCAATTTCAGCACGTAATGTGGCTGAGAGAGAGAGACAAGTGGTGGCAGGAGACTAGCGAGCGTATGACTGCTCCAGACCACCGCGGCGAACCTACTGACACAAATCTCAGCTCCCTCCTCCCTCTCTCACTCGCTACATACTCAATTATGTACCGAAAGTACCGAATTACCTGCTTTTTGCACTCGCGTTGCACGGTTATTGCAAGAAAACTATCCATCATACAAGGATCGTTATGGTGTCATTCGAAAGCTCTGTTTATGCCCTTTCAGGGATAGATACTTGTTTTACGTTCTGGGTCTTATTTAGGCATGAAAATGATCACGTAAACAGCCCTATTTTGGCTAAAAACACCCCGCTGGGCGGTACACATAAATAAACCGCATAGGCCGCTCTTAAGGTGTTAAACCTGTCCCAAAGAAGGGTGACCGCTCTCAACCCTCCAACTATCATCCAATTGCTCTCATCTCTTGTATATCTAAAGTTTTTGAAGCGTCTTAAAACAGTAAGCTGAACGTGGCCGAACGGATACAAGGCAAAGAGAGAGGGAGAGAAAGAGAAAAAAATAAAACGAGGAGAGAGGGAGAGAAAGAGAAAAAAATAAAACGAGGAGAGAGGGAGAGGAAGAGAAAACAAAAACAGCGAGGTGGGCTCAATGTTTGCATTACGGCTTAATTGAGCCCACCTCGCCTTTTTCTGTTTTCTCTTTCTCTCCCTCTCTCCTCGTTTTTTTGTTTTTCTCTTTCTCTCCCTCTCTCTTTGCCTTCTATCCGTTCTGCCCGGTCCAGGCTACTGTTTTAAGACGTTTACCCCCATCCAGGTTTCAATATTTTCCTAGTGAGCGGTAGCGAGCCAACATATATAATTTTTGTTGTTGAGAGCAAGCTAAATTTGTACATTTTTCGATAGAAAAATTTCTCCAGCAAAGCCGGATTTCTCCATATAATGCTGGTTCGCTATCGCTTGCCAGGAAGACATCGATACTTTTATGAGGATAAACGTCTTAAAACAGTTGGCTGAATGGGGCTGAATGGATACAAACCAGAGAAAGAGAGAAAAGGAGAAAAAGAGAAAAAAACAACAGGTGAACCCCCCAAGAGAGGTGCATAGAAAAAAGGGTTGACAGGTTTACTATAGGCCTAATCATTGTTTTTTACCCACTTCGCCGAAGGTGCTCTTTGGCATCGTCGATGTTCTCGGAACATCTGAGAGCATCGGCGAGCAGAGCATCTGAGAGCATTGGTGAGCATCCGTGCAGCATTGCAAAGTTTTTTTTGTGCAAAACCCTCCGCGATGTCTCGCCGATGACGCCGATGGTCTCACAGGGCCTCGTAGATCCCTCTGCGATGCTTGACGATGCTTGCGAGGGCTACGAACTCTCGTGAGTCCTCGTCCAAAATTTTGAACAAACCGAACATTTGCGATGAACTGCGAGGGCCCTTGCGAGGCCTTGCGAGTCATACGATTATTATGCGAGGGTATACGATTGCTGTCCGACATGTCACGAATGTGCCAATTTATGGGTGTAGGCGATGAAAATCGTATGAAATCGCATAAGTGGGAAAGGGGCATAACAAAGCCTTGGGATTTACCAAAATAAATGTTACCTATAAAAACGAAAACATTATTTTCCCGTTAATCAAAAGCATCGTTAGACCCCATCTTGAATATGGCGTTCAGTATATCAAGAAGGACATTCACAAACTCGTATCTGTGCAGCGTAGAGCAACTAAACTAATTCCCTCTCTGAAAAACAAGCCATATTATGAAAGATTAAAGAAATTAAATTTGTTCTCGCTAAAGAAAAGGAGGTTGAGAGGCTATGGCAATTTTCGAGTGTTTTAAGATACTTAAGGGATTTGACAGAGTAGATATCAGTGCACTGTTCACGAACAATAATAATGCTGCAACCCAAGGTAATGGAAAAAAATTAACTAGAAAAAAAGGCATCCTTAGATGTGACACCAAATTTCTTCACATACAATATGGTTAAAGAGTGGAATAGTTTACCGAGGGAGGTGGTCGACAGTAATTCTATTGATACGTTTAAGAAAAGAATGGACGATCATCTAATGAATATTTGATTAATATGAATTAATCAGTAGGCATATGTAATTTCCTTTTCAAACTAATTTCTTGCTATACTATATAAAAACTTTCCTTGTGGGCATTTCCCGGCCCATGTTACACTTCATCCTATTTTCCGGTACGTCTTTTTAGCCAGAGGGTAGGGACAGAGCCTTCTACTTTACTGTCCTATTCTTCCACTATATTTGTCCCCGTCTAGTAGTAATAAGGCCGGACCACCTAGTTGAGTTTTTTGTGTTTTTTTGTTTGTTTATGTGAGAAAGGGATACAAAAGGCAGAACTGCCTGTATCGTGTGTCTCCCCCAGAGTTGAAAGAGTGACAGGGCCAAAATCAAAGGACGTTCGAGCCAAAATGCCTGGACACACGGAGTTTGAAGCAATTTAAGTCATAGGAGGAGGGAAAGACTGATTCTGGGAGAGAGTTCCAGAGCTCAGCTGTTGAATAGAAGAAAGTCTGAGAATAGCGTTTCACTCTTGGGTTGGAGAGTTGCACAGAGTAGGGGTGGGATTGTGTTGCAAGACTGGTACTATGTACCCTACGTAGAGGAGGTGGTATACACTGGGAAAGCTCTGAGGAACATTGATTATTGTAGTAGCGATAGAATAGCGAGAGAGATGCAACATTGCGACGAAGAGAGAGAAATTGCAGAGAGTTGGTGAGTGGGCGGGAGTTAATGATACGAAAGACTTTCCTTTCTACTTTGTCTAGGAGTGCGGTGTGAGAGGATCCTCTCCACACATGTGAACAATACTCAATACACCAAGAAGTTGTGCAGGGGTAAAGAACCCCTTGAGCCTGTGTTCTGCCTTAGCAAGACTGGTAATATGGTCCTTCCAAGTGAGAGCAGAAGAAAAAGAGACACCGAGAATATTGAGAGAAGATGAAGGATTGATTTTTGTATTGTCGAATTGTAAGGGATAGTCCTCTGGGAGTTCTGAACGGATTGTAAGATGAAGTATGTGTGTAACTCTGTGTAACTAAATCTCTCTCTCTCTCTCTCTCTCTCTCTCTCTCTCTCTCTCTCTCTCTCTCTCTCTCTCTCTCTCTCTCTCTCTCTCTCTCTCTCTCTCTCTCTCTCTCTCTCTCTCTCTCTCTCTCTCTCTCTCTCTCTTCTCTCTCTCTCTCTCTCTCTCTCTCTCTCTTCTCTCTCTCTCTCTCTCTCTCTCTCTCTCAATACTGTATGGTTGCTATCTGTGAATGAGCATTATATATCACGTATGAAATATAATGTGTCATGATCGTAATAGCCTCAGAAATATGAAGACACATTGAACCCAAGAGGTAGATTGCGAGAGAGAGAGAGAGAGAGAGGGAGGGAGAGAGAGAGAGATAGAGAGAGACCAAAGTTATGGATTAGCTGCATCTACCAAACAAATACAAAGTGCAAACACTTACTTCTCCAGCACTTTGACAATATATGTCGGTATAAGACCCCAATACTATCTTAACGGACACTAAAGGCCTTCTCAGAATGGAAAATATATGATAAAGCTATGATAAACAATCTACCACACATGACGCCTGCAAGGTTTAGGGGTTTGTTGGGATAGTGCCCTCATGCCCTTAAATACTATGTATAAGAACTTACCTCCCCTCTAATAGTAAACTATCAAATGTGCCTGACTAAACGAAAGTGACCGCATACAGTACATGGACAAATGATTAGGCTTGATCCTGTGCAGCAAATAGGCCCCGAAACTCTTCCCCGAACAGCCCTCCCATAATGTGGTAGCCCTGCATTGCAACATATTTTGAAAGAGTCAGTATAGACACCTTACAGGATTATTTCACGAAATGAATAACTATTAAATTTACAAACTTACATCAAACCGTCAATATAGGATTGCAGCTATACCATCGTTTTCCTAAGAAACAACATCGGCAACAACCTTGAGGATATCTGGTGCATTTGAAACAGTGTAGCATGGAGGTTTTCTTAAGCTGGAGTCCAAAGATTTGGCATTACAGGAAATATAGATATATTATCCAAGAACTACCTGGAAAACATAATTATTCATGTGGAGCTTATATCTATGTGTAGAAAATCAGCTTTATGGGAAATCTTTATCACCTTATTCCAGAATGTGTAGCATTTACAGATGATCTCACGTCATGCATAACCAACAATACAATGAGGCACCTCGCACCATGCGAGTTGCGGACACTACAAGTGAATTGGGAAGGATACCTCTCAAAAATGTTGTCGCAGTAAATAAATAATCCCCAGAATTTTTAGGAAGCGGGTTCATCTAAGTAGTAACTCTCACTAAAGTATGGGAAGCTAAATATTTCAGGATACTGGCGACATCGATACATTAGGACTAACCATTATGATTGTAAGTTCTAATTTTCAAGAAGCATATTGAAGGTCTAGTTCAGGGGTCGGCAACCTGCGGCTCAGGAGCAGCATGCGGCTCTTTCAGGACACTTGTGTGGCTCCAGAAGCTTCAGAAATAAACATTCTTCCTTCAAAATGAAGGCATCACATAACCCAGTCAAGGTAACATTAGATTTGTTTAATGAACTTCGAAAAGATGTATAGGTATCAATCATTTTGATTTCTAGATATGTGACAAATGTCTTTCCTAAGCTTCTGAATACCAGGATATTGAACAATATCACTATAATTTGTTTAGTTCAGAAGTAGGGTATATTCTCTTATTTCTGAAGTACTGTAGATATCGATTAATGAGACCATTTTTTTTTTGTATTGTGGCTCCGACAGTACAATTTTTTTATAAAACTTTAAAAAAATGGCTCTTCTATCTCTAAGGGTTGCTGACCACTGGGACTCTAGTAAAACAAGTCTTTCCATGGTAGCAGAAGTCGGACGAATAATTTTCCTTCTTAGATTTGCTAGTGCTTTACATTAGTGTTCTGTATGTTTTGTAAATAGCTAAGAGTGAATTATGCTTCCCTGGCTTCGGGCATTTGATGCTAAGCTAATTCTGTTAATGCTTGACAGAATTCGAACACAAACAATTGGGATTTCTCATCATAGTTTCAGGTCACCCGAAGCATCAACAGCGGAAAGCCTTCAATGTTGAACAGATGTAGCAAGGATAAACATAGACATCAAGGTACAGCAGCTTAACATTATTCTTTCAATTATCCTCACCGTAACACCATATATGATCTAAGAGATGTGTGTACATGCTTAGATTGATATGCAGGATTCGAAGTTGCATAATAAATCGTAGGCAGTGTCCACCAACCTTTAACTGTCTTCGTGGTGCGATGTATAAGGTGTTGATTTTCGGTGTGAGCATCCTGGGTTCGAATCCACGGACTGCCACATGTGTTTGTAAATTTCATTAATCGATTTTAGGAGTATGGTTGGTTGTTGGAAGGAACATAATAATTGATATTGGTTCAGGAGTAATTTATCGAGAGGACTTCCCTAAGTGGTTAAGGCCCCATTAATTGCTCTTTCCATTCACATATGCATAGCCTACGTGAGTTGCAGTTGGGATGAGTGTACATGCTTAGATTGATATGCAGGATTCGAAGTTGCATAATAAATCGTAGGCAGTGTCAACCAACCTTTAACTGTCTTCGTGGTGCGATGTATAAGGTATTGATTTTCGGTGTGAGCATCCTGGGTTCGAATCCACGGACTGCCACATGTGTTTGTAAGTTTCATTAATCGATTTTAGGAGTATGGTTGGTTGTTGGAAGGAACATAATAAATGTGGAGAATACCCAACAAGAGTAGCAACCAGCACAACTGCCCTAGAGAGGCCATACACATATACTACATGGATATACTACTGGAGAAGTTTGTGTACACATGCATGTGGTTCAATATCTGTTTAAGTAAAACTGTGTTTAATATCTTAAAAGTATTTTTGTTAAGTTTCTTGAACACATGTTTTTCTGTCAGATCAATATTTGTCACTTTAAAATATATTGAAACTGTTGAGATACATTATTTTGTTGTTACTAGGTATCAAATAGATTATGGGTAAAATGCTTGCAAAAAAGCAATAAAACAAACTCAAACGAACACTAACCCAAATCTTAAAGGGATTCTTTCAAACCTTACAAACGAGGGGAAAATATTGGTCTAAGGAAAGTAATGGAGAGAGGAGTATTAAATGTTAACGGTAGTATGGGATGAAAGAACGAGGCCTATCAGCCTAGCCTCTTCTGTGACAAGTATTAGGTCAACGTATGATGAAAGACCTGAGGTTTCACACAAACTTTACCAACAATAAATCAGGCAACTTAGGTTCTTTGGGTTTGTCTCTTTGTTAATATGTTTTTGTTTTTCTATGTGAGTGAGGGAGACAAAAGGCAGAACTGCCTGTAGCGAGTGCCTCCCCTATAGTTAAAGGAGTAACAGGGCCAAAATCAAGGGACGTTCGAGCCAAAAAGCCTGGACACAGAGTTTGACGCAATTTAAATCATAGGAGGGAAAGACTGATTCTGGGAGAGAGTTTCAGAGCTCAGCTGTTGAATAGAAGAAAGTCTGAAAGTAACGTTTCATTCTTGGGTTTGAGAGTTCCACCGAGTAGGGGTGGGATTGTGTTGCAAGACGGGTACTACGTACCCTACATACAGGATTTGGGATACAGGATTCACTGGGAGAGCTTTGAGGAGCACTGATTATTGTAGTAGTGATAGAATAGCGAGAGAGATACAAAATTGCGGCGAAGAGAGCGAGTTTGCAGAGAGTTGGTGATTGGGTGAGAATTAATGATACAAAAGGCCTTCCTCTCTACTTTGTCTAGGAGTGCGGTGTGAGAGGATCCTCCCACACATGTGAACAATACTCAATACAAGGACACACTGTGCCCCTGTACAGAGCAAGAATCTATGCAGGGGTAAAGAACCCCTTGAGGCGGTTGAGCACACCCACCTTCTGGGAGGCTGCTTTAGCAAGACTGGTAATATGGTCTTTCCAAGTGAGAGCAGAAAAAAAGAGACACCAAGACTATTGAGAGAAGATGAAGCATTGATTTTTGTATTGTTGAAGAATAAGGGATAGTCCGCTGGGAGTTCCAGACGGGTAGATAGATGGAGAAATTGAGTTTTGGAAGCATTAATGCAACGTTTTCTCTACCCCAATGAGAGAAACCCGCACTAAAAATCCAGATGGCGCTGGGGGTCCGATTGGATTATTTTCGTTTGTGATACACCATTAAGGTGTTTTGAGGGCTTTCGTAATTTATGAGGTTAACCCTTCCAGCCCGGGTGTCATTTTAAAATGACACCACGAAAGAAGGGCAGGTGCCCAGGTATCATTTTAAAATCCCTGTGCTTGAAAGCGTACTTTAAAATTCGCGCGGCCAAATTTTGCATTGCAGGAGCGACCGCAGCGCCACCAAGCCTCAACTACTAGTGTTATCAGTTCGTACGTGGCCGCCATAACGAGTTATACTGAAAACATTATTTCCGACGTGTCCGAATCGCTGCCAAATTTTGCATTGCAGGAGCGACCGCAGCGCCACCAAGCCTCAACTACTAGTGTTATCAGTTCGTACGTGGCCGCCATAACGAGTTATACTGAAAACATTATTTCCGACGTGTCCGAATCGCTGCAACCTCCCGCGGGCCCCACTGCTACCCCGCTCGCAACTTTAACGCCTGTTGCAACCGAGAAGAAAGCTCAACGAAAGAAAGTTAAGCGTTCGTTGAGTGATAGCGCTATACAGCGAGAACTTTTTGATAGTGAAGAGAGCAGTGGCGAAAGCTTGGTGGACAAAGAACAATTTATAAGTGCAAGCGAAGATGACGATTTCGTTGGCTTTGGAGACGACGATAATGTCGATTTATTTGAGGGGGGAGACAGTAGTGATGATCCTGATGTGGAAGTGTTTCAGGAAGGTGCCATTGAGCTTCCAATTGTGCTAGAACCTAGGCCTACCCCCTCGCCATCTTTGCTATGTCAGCCTAGGCCTAGCCCTAGCCCAGGACCTTCCCATTTGCCTGCCCGTACGCCCTTGAAAGTGGGCAAATATTTCTATAAACAATCGTTGGTGAAAAGTGCAGCTAAAAAAGCACGCAGGGCAGCCGCAGAAAAGGATAGGGAAGCTTAAAACAGTGATAATGACGCCGACCCTGGTCTAGCAACCACCCGCATTCCATTGTCCCGACGACTTGACCCGGGACGGCGCGTGGGTCACCCACAGCCCTCGGCTTCATCTCTCCTTCAGGATGACCAAAGGGCCTCTTCAAGTGGTATTACTAGTGTGCCACAGCCCTCAACACACTGCAGAGCATTATTTGCTGCGGAGAAGCCCTCGGCTCGCCGTAAAGGAGCCCAACTCCCGAGGCCGAGGCTTCCATTGTTGAAGCTCCCGCAGCCTCCCGCGCCCCACATGGCCGACGCCCGGTCACTTCTTCACCCGAATTATCTCCTGAAGACGATGCTGACGACCTCAACATTGCCCCAGATGACCTGACGTCGCCTGAGGAGGAAGAGGAAGAGGAAGAGGAACAGGAAGAGGAAGAGGAAGTCCCGACAAGACGAGCGAGAGGGCGAGGTCGTGGACATGGTCAGTCTGCCGACCCCGCTGCCCCTGGACAAGGGCGTGGCATGCAGAGCGTCCGCGTGGCCAAGGGCGTGTCCAGGGCGTGTGCCTGCTGCACCTGCACTTCCTCGAGCATCAGCATCCGACCTGTTTGTGTGGACAGATGGGGCTGATTTTGAGCCAGATTGTCCTGCCTTTGACGAGGTACAGATGGGTTCGGGGGTGTCACCAACATTTCCCTGTGGCCCAGCTGCTACCCCCAGTGAAATTTTCTGTGGCTTCTATGACAATGAAGTCATGGAATACCTCGTCGAGGAGACCAACAACCATTATGAGATCTGTGCCAACTTTCTTGGGAGGAAGACCAGTGCCAAGATGGTGGCATGGAGAGCTGTCACTGTGGCAGAACTATATGTGTTCTTGGCACTCGCAATGCTGATGACACATATCTGGAAGCACGCTCTGGCAGACTACTGGATCACTGGCGACATCATAACGACTCCAGCATTTGGCAAGTACATGTCCAGGGACAGGTACTTCGACATCCTCTCGTATCTCCACCTGACAAACAACATGGCAGTCCACCTTCCCGACTCATTATGGAAGATCAGGAAGCTGTATGACATGATACGTCATCGGTTCACCACCTACCTGATTCCTTCCCAGAAGATGTACCTCGACGAGTCTCTGGTCCTGTTCCGTGGTAGGCTGCACTTCCGACAGTATATCCCGTCCAAGAGACACCACTTCGGCATCAAGCTCTTCGTCCTCTGCGACTGTTTGACGGGGTATGTGCTGGACTTTATAGTCTACAGCGGCAATGGTGGAGAAATTGTGACTGACCCCCTCATTGGTTTTGGTGGCGCTGTAGTGAAGAAGATACTTCAATAAAAACCATATCCTCTACACAGATAATTACTACACGTCCCCTCTCCTGACCAAGTACCTCCATGACCGCAAGACCGGAACTGTCGGCACAGTCAAGGGCAAGAGGAAGGGCATGCCAGGCTACCCAACAAAGACGAAGAAGGCGGACATCTTCCACAAGAAGAGTGGCTCCATCCTCTCCATCCACTGGCATGACCAGCGGAAGGTCAACCTCCTCACCACATGCCACAAGGCCGAGATGGTCGCCACAGGGAAGGTGGACCGAAGAACCAAGAACCCCGTCCAGAAACCAGCTGCTGTCCTGGATTACAACCTCAACATGCACCTCGTTGACAAGTCCGACATGCAGATGGGCTTCATCGACTGCCTGCGAACATCTTGCAGGTGGTACAAGAAGTTTATCCTGCATACGGTAGATATGTCTGTCCTCAACATCTGTGTACAACATCTACCATCTGAGGACTGCAGGAGCCAAGAAGTACAAGTCCCTGCGGAAGTTCCACAAGCAGGTGATACTTGAGCTCCTGGCTAAACATGCGAGTACACCAGGGAGGCCACTACAAGGACCAGGCCAGCTGGACAGAACGGGGTGTGCTGAATTTTTCAGGAAGCACCAGCTCAACGCCCTTCCTTTCAAAGCACCAGGTAGTAACGCTAGGAGTCAGAAGAGGTGCCATGTATGCAGCCACACAACAAGAAGACCCCGCAAAAGCACAAAAACAACTTGGGAATGCCTCGAGTGTCAAGTTGGAATGTGTGCTGGCACCTGCTTCAAAGACTTCCATACTCTAATAAACTTTTGAAGTGGAAGTGACAACCGTGAAAGTGACACTCAAATGTAGGCTAAGAATAATAATATAACTAAGTATAAGTGAAAAGAACACATATAAGTAATAATAAGTACCTTCAATAATAATATGAACAAGTGAAAGTGACACTAAAATATATATTTCTAACAATAAATAAGTGAAAATCACACTCAATAAGCCTAGGCCAGTCAAAGTGACAGTATAATAATAATAAAACTAAGTATAAGTGAAAGAGCCACACACAAGTAATAATAAGTGCCTTCATAACAATATGAACAAGTGACAGTGACACTATATATATTATTAGCTTACCTAACAATACATAACAGGGGAAATGACACTATCAATTATCAAAGTCCATTGAAAGTGACACTATAATCATAATAATAATAATAAAACGAAGTAATAAGTGACAGAGACACAAATAAGTTCATGTAAATAACTTTATTGAGTGAAAATAACATAATAACTATAATAAATGACATAATAACCAATAAAACACTATCAAATCGCTTCCCGGCATAATTGCGGGTGGAGCGACGAGTGCAACTGGGTGTCGTAGCCGGGGCCGCGGTTGAGTGTTCGGACGCGCCGAGGTAAATACGCGGCAAAAGTTACCTCCACTTCCATCACCATCACTCCTGAACCAGTTGAGCTAGAGAGCTCTACTTAACGCCATTCTACGCAGCAAGGTAAGGCGCCCATTTCTATATATATTTGATTAATTTAGGTAATATATTAAGCAAGATTAACCTTAGTTTACTTTTGTTGATATTCGGCCAGATCGCCCGGATACGAGCTCCGTCCTTTGGAGAGCCTGCCCGGGCCAGGAGGGTTAATACAGTTCGCAAACTTATCTATGGCACATAGTTGTGTAATATATTTTTACTAGATTCATAATATGATGGTTATATACTTATTAACACATTACGAGCGGGTGGGTCGGTAACTTCTACTACCCGCCAAGCGGGTGGTTTTACCCTAAATGGGGTTGTTTCCGTGCTCTTTTTCATGCATAAACAAGACCCACAGCGTAATACAAGTATCTATCCCTGAAAGGGCGTAAACAGAGCTTTCCAATGACACCCGAACCATCCTTCTACGACCACTGGTTCTCTTGAAACGATCGTGCAACACGAGTGCAAAAACCCTAAAATAATGTCATTTCCTTACATAATTCCCTGTGTAGAGAGTGAGAGAGGGTGGAGGAGGGTGTAATAAATTTTAGTCGACCCACGGCGGTGGTGGCGAGCGGTCAGGAAGCAATCTATGCTCCTCGCACCACTCAGCTCTCTCTCAGAGCACATTACGTGCTTAAAATTGCACTCGACATATGTCGAGGCCCGCATATGGGCACGTTTTCTTTAACTCGACATATGTCGAGCGCCGATGGTTAAGGGTTAATGCAGTGAATATATAATAATTAACATAATTTGATACATAAATATCAGCTTCCTGACCTAGAAATTTACTTGCATTCTAATGTGGTGTAATAGGCTGGGCGAAATGTTTAATACTCATTGAGTATTATATTTGCTTCCTTTTTAGTTACTAACAAATACGTGTTTCAGTAGATATTGGCTGAACATACGGTATTATATTCTTTAGTTTGTAGTATTTGGCAGGTTGAATGTCTGGGCATGCGCACCAGTTTCTTTCCTACAAAACAAGGTCGCATGTGCTTTTAAGTTACCAATTTAATAATCCACTCTCAAATCGGGCAGCTAAATAGGTTACCGGCTATATTTCGTATTAGACCAGTGACAGGAAATCAATCAATGTGTATCAGAATGTCATAGAACACAGTGGCAGCAAATTACGTATGTGGAGATGCAGGAAATTCGAAAAAGATGATGACAACAAAGATTGACAACACTTCCTCTTCCACGGGCGAGGGTTTAGGTGATCAGCTGACTGCGGCATGATATACGTACACAGTGTTGCCAAAGTCTTCTTTTGTTCGCACCATTGGGTTAGTTAGGATTCGTTCATAAGCGTAGATTTGCGAGATTGAGGGAAGGACATTTCTCAAAAATCAGTTCCACTCCTAACGATATTCTTGATTTACAGTGTGATGGGGTTGATAGCCTCTGAAGTACTATCCTAACTAACTAAAATTGAGGAAAGCGGAATTGGGCTTGTTCTATATATTATTCAAGTTGTAGAGGTGTCGAGATATCGAGTGTCGAGTAGCTAGGCTACATTTCATACAAACGTTCATCATGGCTTTCTGTTGGTTGTACTATACATGTATTGTAGCCTATGTGGCGGTGACTGAATAATCAAGTGATTGCTTGTGATGTGGGATTGGGACATTGATGCAGATTTGATGAGTGCATGATTGTGATAATAATGTATGTGGTGTTTTCATTAATATTTAGATTATGTGACACGTACTACTCATATATGGGCCTAGGCCTTGTGATATATGGGGAACTCATAGTATCATGCACGCATGGCTGTTAAAGATAAACATATCAGAAAATGTGTGATGATAGGATTGAAATAGCTGAAATTGTGTATGTTGTGCGATATTAGGTGATGGGCTACTTTTGGGATAGTTTTGAGATACAATGTGTGCTGGCAACCTTGGAATACACACACGCACGCACACAATTTATAACTGACCATTTTACCTTCATTATAGCTATATTCCACATTATATTAAGATTTCCATATGTGGGAAACAAATATCTAGCACCATTACTGCTAATGTGCACATAGATGCACAACAAATGTCAAATTTAACAAAGTAAGTCAAGTGGGGAAGAGATGTTGACTGTCTGAGTAGTTTCGTTTAATGACAATTATGGCTAGCGAACACTGGCATCAATTAATGATGGTCATGCCACTTCTAAAACTAGTTTATAATTGTATAATCTAATTTCCAGTAAAGTGGGTAATGCCGATTATTTGATACGTTCATCTCAAGTTTTTATACATATTATTATCATTTTTAGGACATGGTTACCTATCTATTGAAACATTAACAGGACTACTTTGAGGGCGCTTACCATTTGTTTGTGTAGGCCTAATAGAATAGTTTTTATTAATCATAAATACTTTGTATATTGGACAATGTACTGAATAGAATTTGAGAGTAATATATCTGTAACATTCATGATTACAGAAATCGAGTTATATTTTGATGACTGCGATTTATAAATTTCAATTCACTCGATGGCAACAGATTTTGGTTCGGTGCGAACCAAAAGCGGGAAAAATAGCAGATGATGTTTTTACTTTCCCTCATCGGACATAGTAGTTTGATCAAAAGATAAGTGTTGTATGGCTTCATTACGTTTGTCTTTGAGGGATTGCTGGCTGGGGCATTCTGGAAAACTAATTGAATAGTGCAAGGTAGAGTCGTCTGCATATGAATGGATGGGACTGGAGGTACAGTTGAGAAGATCATTTATGAACATTAGAGAGAGAATAGGAGATAGGACAGAGCCCTGAGGATCACCGGAGTTGATAGGATGAGGAAGTGAGCGATGGCTGTCCACAACCACAGCTATGGAACGGCGGAAAGGAAATTAGAGACAAAGACACAGGTGGAGGGATAGAAACCGAAGGAGGATAGCTTAGAAATTAAAGATTTGTGCCAAACTCTATCGAGGCCTTCGATATGTCTAGCGCAATAGAAAAGGTTTCACCGAAGTTCCGAAAGGAGGATGACCAAGAGTTAGTAAGATATGAAAGAAGATCACTAGTAGAGCGACCCTTGAGGAAGCCATACTGGCGATCTGAGAGTAGATTATGAGAAGAAAAATGTTTAAGAAATTTGGAAGCAAGAATAGTTTTAAAAACTTTAGAGATACAAGAGATGAGAGCAATTGGACGGTAGTTGGAGGGTTGAGAGCGGTCACCCTTCTGTGGGACAGGTTGAATGAGAGCAAACTTCGAGCATGAAGGGAAGACATTAGAGAAGAGACAGAGACGAAAGAGTTTTCCTAGGCAGGGGGTTAGCACGAAAGCACAGTTTTTTAGTACAACAGGAGTAACACCATCTGGACCATACGCCTTAGTATTAAGCCCAAGGAGGGAAGAAGGTACATGTTTAGAAGAGATTAGGATATTAGGCATAAGTAGGGGAGAAGGGGGTGGAGAGGGAGGAATAGAACCGGAATTATCTAAGTTGGAGTTTCTAGCAAAAGTTTGAGCGAAGAGTTCAGCTTTGTCAGAGGAAGAAGTGATGGTTGTGATATCAGAGTGGAAAAGGGGAGGGAAAGACGAGGAAGAAAAATTGTTGGAGAGGTTTTGGCTAGATGCCAGAAAACTTGGGAAGAGCTAGAGTTGGATAGTTCAGTGCATTTATTATTGATGAAAGAGTGCTTGGCAAGTCGAAGAATATATTTGGCTTGATTCCGGGCAGAAACATAGAAAGAATGAGAGTCTTGAGTTTTAAGGTGTCGATACTGTTTGAATGCTTCCTCCTTGTTGTGGACAGCAGTAGAACAAGCGTGAGTAAACCAAGATTTGTTTGCATTAGACTGAGAGGAAGCAAATGGAATGTACGCTTCCATGCCCGAGAGGATTACCTCGGTAATGCGTTCAGCACTCTCCGAGGGTCCTCGGCCACGGAAACAGAAGTCATTCCATGGGAAATCAAAGAAGTACTGCTGAAGGGCCTCCCAGTCGGCAGCACCAAAATGTTGGGCCAATCTCCGAAGCGATACGGGATACGGGTGGGTTACTGGACCAGCTGCTCTGTGTCATTTAGGAAAGAAAAGACGAAGGCTTGTTCACCAGGTTGGTCAGTAGTATGAGAGGAGAGCCATTGGAGGTGGTGAACGTTGAAATCTCCTAAGAAGGAGATTTCCGAGAAGGGAGAGAGGGAGAGATGGATAGAATGTATTCCACTTTAGAGTTTAGATAGTCAAAGAATTTGGGAAAGTTGGTAGAGTTAGGGAAAAGATAGACATCACCGAAATATTTAGTATGAGAATGACAGGATAGTTTGAGCCATAAAGTTGAGAATGCAGAGGAGCCGAAATCGGGAACACGAGAGCAAGTAGTAAGTTGAGCACGTATGCACAACATCTGCCTTTAGCTTTGAAACTAGGATAGAGAAAGTAGGAGGATACAGAGAAGGGGCTGCTGGCAGTTGCCTTAGACACCTGGGTTTCAGTGAGGAAAAGAAGATCAGGTTTGGAGGAGGAGAGATGATGTTCAACTAAGTGCAGACTTATTCCCTTTAATGGAGCCACTCAACATCACCAAGCTTCGTACCTTTGAGGACGATGAATATCCTTTACAAGTCAGCTTTTCAGCAAGTGTATGAACAATCAAACTAAATAGAGGCAGTCCCTGCAGACAATACGTCCTAGGACGTCTCTCTCGGAGCGGAAGAGTGGTAAGTAACCTTTCACGAATTGCTGTTAGGAAGCCAAGTTTAAACGTGATCAACTGATAAGATTTATATAGAAATAAATATTTGGAAGAATAAGGTGAAGTAAGCTAGCGAACAGTAAGCATAGTATTCTAGTTGTTGAGTAACAGTTTTATTGTTACGTTACGGGCACCCTTCCCTGTGGGTTCCAGGTCAGTATTATCAAGGCAAGCCATGAATTTGGAACATTTTCTCTAATTGTAATTGATTTTTTTGTCGGAATGTCCATTACCTGCTTTCTTATTAAAGTTTTCCCTAGTCATCTATTCCAACCCCTCAAAAGCTGAAAATATAGTTGTTTACATAAGAAAAAAAGAAAAGAAAAAAGTAGTGTAGAATATATGATAATGCACACACACACACACACACACACAAACACACAGTGGGGACTATCTAGTACCCCCTCTCAGCACAAAATGAAGGCTCCAGTGCTGACATGGCGGTGACTGAAGTACTCCTCTGATATCCCATTGTAGAGGAGGGATGTGTCGCGGACGAGGCAAATATATGGCCATATATTGTTGGTCCAGGCTGATAAACATCTCCCCAAACCGCCAGTAGGGAGGGAACTAGACAAATTTGCAATCTTCGCATATTTGGCCGTTGCGTAAATATTGTTCATATACTTACTCGTTAATTTGGTAGCAATGTATATATATATATATATATATATATATATATATATATATATACTGTATATATATATATATATATATATATATATACATATATATACATATATATATATATATATATATATATATATATATATATATATATATATATATATATATAAACTCGACTTAGGAAAACCTATAACTTTCCCCCAAAAGGTGTTCCTGTTTCAGTTCTGCAGCAAATCGTTCCTTGTATTTCTAGAATAAAGCTGCAGCTGTGTGGTGGTGGTTTTGTGGGCCAAGGTCCAGCCCGCAGCTTCCTAAATCAAGGGCCAGGCTCCCTTGTCAGGAGTTAGGATATAAAAGTCAGGATATTTTAAAGTCACGGTTTATTACTTATTGTGTGAGGGTCGGATAGATTAATACTATCGACCAAGTATATCCATTCAAACTTCGATTGGATAAATTCCGATATATTTTTTTGTTTTGTTTTTGCCAATATGATTCTACCCCAACCCAGTTAACCTACCATCTATTTACTTAACGATCCATTTAATAACCATTTCATGTCATAACCAGTATTATATAATAAGCAGTATATTTCATAACCAGTTAGACCAATCACCTGTGCATTTGATAGTTATCAGTGTACAAAATAACAAATCTATTTGATAACCAATCCTTTTAATAACCAGGCCACCTAATCCCAATTATATTTAATCCCGTTATTTAAAAATCCCCAGTCCATTTATTTCTTAGGCCATTTAATCTTCAGTACATGTAACTCCTAGTAAGAATTAGTACGCAGTTCATATAATCAGTGCATCTAACCCCAATGCATATTACAACCACGGCAGCCAGTATTAAACTCAATCAGCTCAACAGTCGATTATTTAATCCCCATTAATTTATTATTCAGATTAGGTTAAGTCATGCTAAAAGAGATACGTTTTAAACATTAACCTTGTATGCTGCCGATATGAATTTATTGCTTATATTTGATACAAATACGATCACATAACCCATATTTAAAGTCAATTCGACCACTAAACATTACCTTGACTAATTTGCCAATTCCAAACCACAAACAAACTTGGAATACTGGTAGCATAACCAGGCATAGCAAATCATAGCAACATATCCAAATTCAAAGCCAAGGCGAAACAAATTGGCTGTGATATAATACAAAATGTATTGTCAAACTTCATATTAAACTGGCGTACTCTTAACAGTGAGATATGCAAATCAGCTGAGCAATATTGAAAAAATTCAATACTGTTAAAAATAGAACACAGAACATATAACTACATGCAAAACCATAACATACGCATAACATGCCGCCTCTCCACATCTTTCCCCGTAGAACTAGGGCAGCTGAGAGCGCCCATGAATTTACACTTTCTCCTCCACAATGCAGAACTTCTGCTTATCAAAATTAATTTATCCCTAGAACTACTACTCTTTGGAATTCACTTCCCTCGAGTTGCTTTCCACAAACTTACAATCTACAAAAGTTTAAATCCAGTTGTTACAAACATTTTATGAATGGAGGATGCCTTTAGGCACATGGACCTTTTTGTGTTATCTGTGTTTTTCCTTCCTCCGTTCATTGTCTCTTAAAAAAAATAAAAATAAAAACAAATCTGGCAGTAACACACACACACACACACACACACACACACACACACACACACACACACACACACACACCTCCCCGTGGCGTAACTGATAGCACGTCTGGCTCACAACCAGAAGGTCCCGGGTTCGAGACCTGGGCAGGGAAGAGACATTTGGGCAAGTCTCCTAACGGTGTACAAGGTGAGGTGGGTATCGTACTGGTCAACCTAAGCTACTGGTCAACCTAATCCTTCGGGTGAGACTGGTAACGTAGTGAGAATGGTATCGTACAGATTAACCCTAAGCCTTCGTTTCCAGATGTCGCCAATTGGCTAAAATACAGACTTCACACACATCCACAGCCATTCCAACGATACATTACACTTATCATACATTTCACGCAATACATTCCCAGTTAAGGAGGCGCGATAATAATGAGCTTAGCTCGCATTGCGTGGATTCCCCTTGACGAACAAGCAAGTGAATACACACACACACACACACACACACACACCTATGAGCTGTAGTTTCAGCTCATCGGTCTGCCATTCTTCAAATAAACCGTTTATTATTATTGCCTGGGGAGATTGTAGGCACCAATCGATCAGGACTAGACCCAGGTGAGGTTATAGGCATGTGATAAAGAGTCGCTGGAACTCCTGTTTCATTTGCTTGGCCTCTCTTACTGATTTTCTTTGTGCCTCATTTACACTGAGAGCAATCCAGCTAGCTCTCACAAACACCTCCTCCTCCTATCCACTTCACTACACTAAACATGCACACCACACTTCATTCCTCCACACCAAAATTAAAAAAACACAAAATGATGAATTATAGCCCAGCCTCGGAGTCCCCAGGGGGGGGGACCATAAATGCCCCCTCACCCGACCGACCATCCCCTGACGACCCCACACAATTACCTGGACCTCGGCCTGTTACTCTTTCTATTAATTTCTGCAACATTCGCGGACTTTCCTCTAACTTTCACTCTGTTGAACACCATCTCTCCTCCTACAAACCTGATCTTCTCTTCCTCACCGAAACCCAGGTGTCTGTAGCAACATCCAGCAACCCCTTCTCTGTATCCTCCTACTTTCTCTATCCTAGTTTCAAAGCCAAAGGCGGATGTTGTGCATATGTGCACAACAAACTCACTTGCTCTCGTGTTCCCGATTTCGACTCCTCTGAATTCTCAACTTTATGGCTCAAACTCTCCCGTCATTCTCTTACTAAATATTTCTGTGCTGTCTATCTTTCCCCTAACTCTACCAACTTTCCTAAATTCTTTGACTATCTAAACTCTACAGTGGAACACATTCTATCCATTTCTCCTTTCTCAGAAATCTCCATCTTAGGAGATTTCAACGTTCACCACCGCCAATGGCTCTCCTCTCACACTACTGATCCACCTGGTGAACAAGCCTACGTCTTTTCTATCCTAAATGACCTAGAGCAGTTAGTTCAGCAACCCACCCGTATCCCGGATCGCATCGGAGATCGGCCCAACATTCTTGACCTGTTTCTAACTTCTAACCCTTCTTCTTATACTGTCGATCTTTTCTCTCCTTTGGGCTCCTCCGACCATAAACTTATCTCTGTCACCTGTCCTATCTCTCCAGTACAGCCACCCGATCCTCCTAGCCGGCGGCGCTTGTGGCACTTTGGCGCTGCCGACTGGGAGGCTCTTCGGCAGTACTTCTTTGATTTCCCATGGAATGATTTCTGCTTCCATGGACGGGGACCCTCGGAGAGTGCTGAACGCATTACCGAGGTAATCCTATCGGGCATGGAAGCATACATTCCATTCTCTTTCTCTCAGATTAACCCTTTATTAGCGGCTCACCACTTAAGTCGTATTTAATAAAGCTGGACTATGTGGCGGCGCTCGACATAACTCGAGTGGCAATTTCAGCACGTAATGTGGCTGAGAGAGAGAGACAAGTGGTGGCAGGAGACTAGCGAGCGTATGACTGCTCCAGACCACCGCGGCGAACCTACTGACACAAATCTCAGCTCCCTCCTCCCTCTCTCACTCGCTACATACTCAATTATGTACCGAAAGTACCGAATTACCTGCTTTTTGCACTCGCGTTGCACGGTTATTGCAAGAAAACTATCCATCATACAAGGATCGTTATGGTGTCATTCGAAAGCTCTGTTTATGCCCTTTCAGGGATAGATACTTGTTTTACGTTCTGGGTCTTATTTAGGCATGAAAATGATCACGTAAACAGCCCTATTTTGGCTAAAAACACCCCGCTGGGCGGTACACATAAATAAACCGCATAGGCCGCTCGTAAGGTGTTAATGCTAAAAAATCTTGGTTTACTCACGCCTGTTCTACTGCTGTCCGCAATAAGGAGGAAGCATTCAAACGGTACCGACGCCTTAAAACTCAAGACTCTCATTCTTCATATGTTTCTGCCCGGAATCAAGCCAAATCTGTTCTTCGACTTGCCAAACACTCTTTCATCAATAATAAATGCACTGAACTATCCAACTCTAGCTCTTCCCAAGCTTTCTGGCATCTAGCCAAAAACCTCTCCAACAATTTCTCTTCCTCGTCTTTCCCTCCCCTTTCCCACTCTGATGGCACAACCATCACTTCTTCCTCTGACAAAGCTAAACTCTTCGCTCAAACTTTTGCTAGAAACTCCACCTTGGATGATTCCGGTGCTATTCCTCCCTCTCCGCCCTCCTCTCTCTTACTTATGCCTAATATCCTAATCTCTTCTAAAGATGTACTTTCTACCCTCTCTGGGCTTAACACTAATAAGGCGTACGGTCCGGACGGTGTTCCTCCTGTTGTTCTCAAAAACTGTGCTTCCGTGCTGACTCCCTGCCTAGGCAAACTCTTTCGTCTCTGTCTATCCTCTAACGTCTTCCCTTCATGCTGGAAGTTTGCTCACATTCAACCTGTCCCAAAGAAGGGTGACCGCTCTCAACCCTCCAACTATCGTCCAATTGCTCTTATCTCTTGTCGTTCTAAAGTTTTTGAAACTATTCTTGCTTCCAAATTTCTTAAGCATTTCTCTTCTCATAATCTGCTCTCAGATCGCCAGTATGGCTTCCTTAAGGGTCGCTCTACTGGTGATCTTCTTTCATATCTTACTAACTCTTGGTCATCCTCCTTTCGGGACTTCGGTGAGACTTTTTCTATTGCACTAGACATATCGAAAGCCTTCGATAGAGTCTGGCATAAATCTTTAATTTCTAAACTACCCTCCTTCGGTTTCTATCCCTCCATCTGTGCCTTTGTCTCTAATTTCCTTTCTGGCCGTTCCATAGCTGCGGTTGTGGACGGCCATTGTTCACTTCCTCACCCTATAAACTCCGGTGTTCCTCAGGGGTCTGTCCTATCTCCTATTCTCTTTCTAATTTTTATAAATTATCTCCTTAACTGTACCTTAATTCCCATCCATTCATACGCAGACGACTCAACCTTACACTACTCCATTAGTTTTTCAGAACGCCCCAGCCAGCAATCCCTCAACGACAAACGTAATGAAGCCATAGAACTCTTAAATTCTGATCTAAATACTATTTCCAATTGGGGCAGAGAAAACCTTGTTAACTTTAATGCTTCCAAAACCCAATTTCTCCATCTATCTACCCGTCAGGATCTCCCAGCGGACTATCCCTTATTCTTCAACAATACAAAAATCAACCCTTCATCTTCTCTCAATATTCTTGGTGTCTCTTTTTCTTCTGCTCTCATTTGGAAGGACCATATTACCAGTCTTGCTAAGGCAGCCTCCCAGAAGCTGGGTGTGCTCAACCGCCTTAGGGGGTTCTTTTCCCCTGCACAGCTTCTTGCTCTGTACAGGGGCATAGTGCGCCCTTGTATTGAGTATTGTTCACATGTGTAGGGAGGTTCCTCTCACACCGCTCTCCTAGACAAAGTTGAAAGGAAGGCCTTTCGTATCATTAACTCCCGTCCACTCACCAACTCTCTTCAATCTCTCTCTCTCCGCCGCAATGTTGCATCTCTCTCGCTATTCTATCGCTACTATAATAATCAGTGTTCCTCAGAGCTATCCCAGTGCATACCACCTCCTTTACGTAGGGCACGTGGTACCCGTCTTGCAACTCAATCCCACCCCTACTCTGTGCAACTCTCCAACCCAAGAGTGAAACGTTACTCTCAAACTTTCTTCTACTCAACATTTGAGCTCTGGAACTCTCTCCCAGAATCAGTCTTTCCCTCTTCCTATGACTTAAATTGCTTCAAACTCCGTGTGTCCAGGCATTTTGGCTCGAACGTCCCTTGATTTTGGCCCTGTCACTCTTTCAACTATGGGGGAGGCACTCGCTATAGGCAGTTATGCCTTTTGCCTCCCTCAATCACATAGAAAAAAAAAAAAAAAAAAAAAATATACAGTATTTTAATAATATAATATATTATTATTATTATGTATATCATTATTATTATTATATACGAATTAACAATAACGCACAAAATCATAAACACTTTCTCTCTCTCTCGCTCTCTTGATCAATAGATTGAACCGCAGTCTTTTTACTGTGGTACCCCTGATGACGTCACAATTGATGCCTTAATGTGATAGGCCACGTCTAGAATTTATATCTTTGATGACCCAATTTGGTATTACAAAACACAATCTATGTACTCCTGACTATGAAAGGTTCCATTATTATAGAATAATTTGTCAGGGATAAATTATTAGAGAGCTTGAATTAAGAAACTAATCAAATATATTTGTGAAATTAAATAGTGAAGATAATAACACATTAATAACATTAATAATAACAACATTGTAATGTAGCTTCAAAACAAATAATAATATAATAATAATAATAATGATAAAAATAATCAAAATAAATAATAATAGTTGCAGTATGATTTCTTCATTTATAGTGGATAAATGACAGCAAATTGTTAAAATCTGATTTGTATTAACAATATGTTCCTGTTCAAATTAAGACTATATATATATATATATATATATATATATATTTACCCCCTGGGGATAAGGGGGCCTCCATTTTATGGTGGATGAATACAAAAATATGCCCCATCGTCCGACTGCGTGTGTCGTACAAGGCGACTAATAGGGGAAATGGGGGTAAATTGTAGGCACCAATCGAACAGGGCTATACCCAGGAGATGTTGTAGGCATTTGATAAAGAGTCGCTGGAACTCTTGTTTCATTTGCTTGGCCTCTCTTACTGTTTCCCTTTGTGCCTCACTTACACTGAGAGTAGTCCAGCATGCTCTCACAAACACCTCCTCCTCCTATCTACTTTACTACACTTAACATGCACACCACACTTCCTCCTTCAAAATTATAAAAACAAGACAAATGATGAACACAGGCCCAGCCTCGGAGTCCCCAGGGGGAGGGACCATAAATGCCCCCACACCTTCCCGACCTTCCCCTGACGACCCCTTTAAATGCTCTGCCTTGTCACTCTTACTATCAACTTTTGAAAAATTCGTGGACTTTCCTCTAATTTTCAATCCATCAAACACCATCTCTCCTCCTACAAACCTGATCTTCTATTCCTCACCAAAACCCAGGTATCTGAGACAACTTCCAGCAGCCCCTTCTCTGTATCCTACTTTCTCTATCCGCCAAAGGTGGATGTTGTTCATACTTGCACAACACACTCACTTGCTCTCGTGTTCCCGATTTCGACTCCTCTGAATTCTCAACTTTATGGCTCAAACTATCCTGTCATTCTCATACTAAATATTTCTGTGCTGTCTATCTTTCCCCTAACTCTACGGACTTTCCCGAATTCTATGACTATCTAAAGTCTAAAGTGAAACACATTCTATCCATCTCTCCCTTCTCTGAAATCTCCATACTAGGAGATTTCAACGTTCACCACCTCCAATGGATCTCCTCTCTCACTACTAACCAACCTGGTGAACAAGCCTATGTCTTTTCTATCATAAATGACCTAGAGTAGCTGGTCGAGCAACCTACCCGTATCCCGGATCGTTTCGAAGATCGGCAACATTCTTGACTTATTTCTGACTTTTAACCCTTCTTCTTATACTGCCAATCTTTTCTCTCCTTTAGGCTCCTCCGACCATACAATTATCTCCGTCACCTTTCCTATCTCTTCAGTACGGCCACCCGATCCTCCCAGCCGGCGGTGCTTGTGGCAGTTTGCCGCTGCCGACTGAGAGGCTCTCCGGCAGTACTTCTTTGATTTCCCATGGAATGACTTCTGCTTCCGTGGCCGAGGACCCTCAGAGAGTGCTGAACGCATTACCGAGGTAATCCTCTCGGGCATGGAAGCGTACATTCCATTTTCTTTCTCTCAGTCTAATGCAAACAAATCTTGGTTTACTCACCCTTGTTCTACTGCTGTCCACAACAAGGAGGAAGCTTTCAAACGGTACCGACGCCTTAAAACTCAAGAATCTCATTCTTCCTATATTTCTGCCCGGAATCCAGCCAAATCTGTTCTTCGAATTGCCAAGCACTCTTTCATCAAAAATAAATGCACTGAACTATCCAACACTAGCTCTTCCCAAGCTTTCTGGCATCTAGCCAAAAACCTCTCCAACAATTTTTCTTCCTCATCTTTCCCTCCCATTTTCCACGCTGATGGCACAACCATCACTTCTTTCTCTGACAAAGCTGAACTCTTCGCTCAAACTTTTGTTAGAAACTCTACCTTGGATGATTCCGGTGCTATTCCTCCCTCTCCTACTTATGCTTAATATCCTAATCTCTTCTAAAGATGTACTTTCTACCCTCTCTGTGCCTAATACTAAGAAGGGGTACGGTCCGGACGGTGTTTCTCCTGTTATACTCAAAAAGTGTGCTTCAGAGCTAACCTCCTGCCTAGGCAAACTCTTTCGTCTCTGTCTCTCCTCCAGCGTCTTTCCTTCTTGCTGGAAGTTTGCTCTTATTCAACCTGTCCCAAAGAAGGGTGACCGCTCTCAACCCTCCAACTATCGTTCAATTGCTTTCATCTCTTGTATCTCGAAAGAATTTGAAACTATTCTTGCTTCCAAATTTCTTAAGCATTTTTCTTCTCAAAAACTGCTCTCAGATCGCCAGTATGGCTTCGTCAAGGGTCGCTCTACTGGTGATCTTCTTTCATATCTTACTAACTCTTGGTCATCCAACTTTCGGGCCCTCGGTGAGACTTTTTCTGTTGCACTAGACATATCAGAGGCCTTCGATAGACTCTGGCACAAATCATTAACCTCCAAACTACCCTCCTTCGGTTTCTATCCCTCCATCTGTGCTTTTGTCTCTAATTTCCTTTCCGGCCGTTCCATAGCTGCGGTTGTGGATGGCCATCGCTCACTTCCTCATCCTATCACCTCTGGTGTTCCTCAGGGTTCTGTCCTACCTCCTATTCTCTTTCTAATTTTCATAAATGATCTTCTCAACTGTACATCCAGTCCCATCCATTCATATGCAGACGACTCTACCTTACACTACTCAATTAGATTTCCAGAATGCCCCAGCCAGCAGTCCCTCAAAATCAAACTTAATGAAGCCATAAAACACTTATCCTCTGATCTAGCTACTATTTCCAATAGGGGCGGAGAAAAACTTGTTGCATTTAATGCTTCCAAGACCAAATTTATCCATCTTCCTACCCATCAGGAACCTCCAGAGGACTATCCCTCATTCTTCAACAATACAAAAATAAATCCTTCATCTTCTCTCAATATTCTCGGTGTCTCTTTTTCTTCTGCTGTCACTTGGAAAGATCATATTACCAGTCTTGCTATGGCAGCCTCCCAGAAGCTGGGTGTGCTCAACCGCCTCAGAGGGTTCTTTACCTCTGCTCTGTACAGGGGCACAGTGCGTCCTTGTGTTGAGTATTGTTCACATGTGTGGGGAGGATCCTATCACACCGCACTCCTAGACAAAGTAGATAGGAAAGCCTTTCGTATCATTAACTCCCGTCCACTCACCAACTCTCTGCAATCTCTGTCTCTTCGCCGCAATGTTGCATCTCTCTTGCTATTCTATCACTACTACAATAATCAGTGTTCCTCGAAGCTTTCCCAGTGTATACCACCTCCTCTACGTAGGGTATGTGGTACCCGCCTTGCAACACAATCCCACCCCTACTCTGTGCAACTCTCCAACCGAAGAGTGAAATGCTATTCTCAGACTTTCTTTTATTCAACTGCTGAGCTCTGGAACTCTCTCCCAGAATCAGTCTTTCCCTCTTCCTATGACTTAAACTGCTTCAAACACCGTGTGTCCCGGCATTTTGGCTCGAACGTCCCTTGATTTTGGCCCTGTCACTCTTTCAAAACTAGGGGAGGCACTCGCTACAGGCAGTTATGCCTTTTGTCTCCCTCATTCACATAGAACAAAAATACACATATATTATATATATACAGTATATACAGTGTATATATATATATATATACCCGGTATATATATATATATACTGTATATACAGACAGATAGAAAGATAGATAGATACGTTGAATGTTACTCCTGTTAGAGGCTGCTTGTCAGTAAGTTAGTCAAATGTGGTTGCAGAGAATGACTCCAACCTGGCTAACCGTGTGCTCTCACTAATTGCCACAATGCCTGATACTAGTAACAACTGATTGTAAATACTCTAAACCTAGCTTATATGCAATACTATCCTACAATATCAAACTGTATGACTAATTAATTATCTTTAACGTTTCTTATAATATAACATTGACACTATTATTTACCAATGTGCTAAATTGACGAACTGAATGCATGATCCCTTTACAAAACATTTTTCAATATAGGCTTGTCTAGGTATCAATACCTGTATAAATATCCGTTAAACAAAAACCTTTTAACCTAATACATTACTAGTCATCTAAATTACAAAATTGTATTACTGCACTCCCAAGACTGGGTATAGTTATCCGTAATAATGTATCTTACAACAACAACCTTTTAAACTATGACACTACTACTCCCCCAATATAGAAACATCAATATTTACAAGGCTATGTTTAGATAACTGTGTGGGTGCCTGTTACAATAATAACTTTATAGCCTATGACACAGCTACTCCTACAATATATTCCATTTTAACTATTATCGTTCTTAACACCAATAACTTACAATTAAATTTATGAAAGTATATGATCCTCCGGGGATTCGAACCCAGGACACCATATACAGAACTTACACGCTTTAGTCAACTAATATATAAAAGGCTAGGTATGGATAACCATATAAATTCCAGTTACAACAACCCTAGTGAAGAATATCTAAAGTAAAACTCAACACATTACTTCTTTTTATAATTAGGCTATGGTAAGCCTCTACTATGGTTTCTAATAATAGTTTTTCTTTCTTAAAAGTCAAGATAATCTAGCCTCTTATTATTTGCGTTATAGTCGTTATATTCTTTTTGTTGTTTATCAATTCTGGACTCGAGAATAGTTCTGAGATGTCATAGTTGTAAAATCACGTCCGACATATAGTTTCTTCTTAAACTACGACCGGACATCTTAACTAAAGGAAACACTGTACTGCTCAGCTCGTCTTCTGTGTATTCCACTGGATTACCGCCTCTCTTCTTTTGCAATACTGTAGAGTAGGCATAAACAGTTGCTATGTAGTCACAGGCCACAGGAAACTGGGTTACGACCACTGGATCCGGTGTAAATCGTCTGCCTGTAGTCGCCTTTCCTTCCCGCACTCCGCTACCAAGCTCAGTTTTGCTGCCTACCTCTGCACCCCACCTGGACCTCACTGCATCTGAATATAGGAATCGAGGAAAGGCCAACCTCCTTAAGTTGTGTTTCAGCTGGTCCTGGTGACCGAGTATGCCTCATATACTCATCCCAAGAATTTTATGGCTGACACTACAAGTAGCATTGACCACTGATTAGTTGACAGCGCACAGGTGTTTTGGGAAAGCTGTTCGGTTCACCACTCCTTTCTCGCAGGTCCACTGGTTATCGTACTATTAACCCCATAGTAATAACCCGGCAATTCGCCTCCCTACAAAGTTTAGTAATGGAGGAACATCCGGTTTAACAGATATCGTGAGTTAAAGTATTCTATGCAATGCTAGGTGTCAGGTGCACAGCAACGGATTGGGTTGGTGCCTCCCACTGCCTGAACGTAGCCGACCAACCAGCGTGCGACATATAGTGGCACTAATACTATTCAACTAGTTTTCCACAACAACCCACCATGCACTTACTCCAAAACTCACGTGATAATGCTTAACCCACAGGACTCCAGCGACGCATGTGATGCATTGGCAATGTATGTAATGCTAAACCCCAGCGCCGCAGCACCTGCGTCAGCAATTTTGACGTTATACACTCTTGTCCTATGGTAGCTAGAGGCTTAAGAATGGTATGGGATATACCTTACGATGTAGCCGAACAGTGCCGGTACTCGGCAACCCCCTAGTCCAGCCGCGCGGGTTAGTACGGGCGGATGGGGAAAGCCAGTTTACCCACTTATCTCACCGCCACTTTCGAGCTTATTTATTCTTGTCCTATGGTAGCTAGAGGGTTCAAATTTATAAGGGATATACCTTATGATGTTGCCCAACAGAGGCAATACTTATGAATTTGCGATACCCAAGTCCCGCCGCGGTGGGGAGTGGGGAGGGAGAGCGCGGGAGGAGGGAGGGAGTGGGAGGACTGGGCTGCCTCCCACCCGGCCAGTTGTCTTGTGTACTTCGTGAGTTTCGGACGTATCTTGTCGCCTCGCTATATTTATCGCTCCCCTAATGCTCCCCATGAAATAGTTGACTCCCCACCAAGTGGGGAAGAGGAGGAGGAGGATGACCCAGACACCATGGCACTCCTCCAAATTCCGCCAGGTCATGGTAGGGGTAAGAAGAGACGAGAGAGTTTTTTCATGTTGCTATATACACAACCAGCTAGGCGATGTGTACACTGGTCCTCCCCCACTCCCCCAGTGCCCACACCCCTGCCTTCACCACCATTTCCCCTGTCTCCCCGCTAAAAATACGTCAAAACCCATATTTCTAAGTCAACAGTGCCTAAAACAATGTGTAACACTCATATTCTAACTATAAAACATACGGTAAAGTATAAAATCAATAAACAGTGCATGAGGGAGGCATTGAATGCAAGGGAAAGTTATGGGGGAGTGGGATGTCTGTCAGCTGGCTTTGTGCGTACATGCGTGAGTCCATGACCAAGATGGCCGCCAGTCCGCCAGTCGCCATGGTAACCGCGGGACTTGCTACTCCCTCGGCACTTATAAAGCTTGAATCTATGCACTTATCACACTGTAACTTCACTTACAATGACATTAGCTGCATCAGCTGATTGTTGAAACTGTCACCCCATAGCACCCCCAAATGACCGAGGTGAGTGTTGTTTTTTTTGTGCTTTTCATCATTTCTCACCTATTTCAGCTATTTAACCCTGGACAGGAAATGCCGTTGCCTATTTGCACCGGCGTGGTGCGCAAAACAAGTTTTTTGGAGTTTGCACACCCCACATGGCCATTTTCTCAGTTATCGGCCTGCAGGCAGTCAGTGTGCTGTGCGCCTCAGTCGGATGTGGAGGTGCTGCTCGCCCAGCAACATAAGAACCTGCTCAAACAGGATATATCCGTTGCAAATTTGCAACATCCCAACCTCGTTAGTGACATTTACTTAAATCGAAAAATGTACATTAGTGATATTGTTACTAGAGATATTGATCTGGAAGTGATAGGCATCTTAGCCAGATGGTGAGGGAACAAGCTCACGCAGGTAAGTGTGTCTGATGTTGCCATACTTTGGGTAAGGAATTTTTCATGACATGATTTCAGTTAACTCCATATAATATTTTATTGTAGTATCTATGTTACTCAGATCTCGATTAGTACACTTTGATATAATAATAGGAGCATGTAGGAAGCACTATGTTGATTTTGGTTTGATTTCAATTATATTTAGGTATCTAAATGATTTTTTGAAAATGGGGCAAATTTTTTAGAGGGTCAAAATGTTAACCCTTTTTGCAACTTCGCACTTCTCTCAACGTATGGGGACTACAGGGTCATCCTTTATACACCAATCAGCCCCACCATTGCCATCCACAACCTCAGAGTCCCAGCACCCTCAGGACGAATTTAGTATTTTATTTATTTTTTTAAGCAAGACTAACTTAAATCATCTACTTATTTTTTTATTAAATTATTTAAAATTACTAATTACCGTTCAATATCTATCATTTACTGACACAATATTAAGGGATCCTTATATTATTGTTAGCAATTTTCATTAAGTCTCTAAGTATTTTGCTTTGGGAGATATTTGAGGTCAAAACCGACGTGCATATTCACAACGACCACACCATGAAAATTAAGTTTTTGAGAATTACCTCTCCAGGGTTAAGAAAATAAAAAAAATTGACCAAATCGGCTGGTCTCACAGCGTACTTTCATTATTAATTAGCTGGTGCTGAGTGGGTTAAACACGCCTATATTCTCATTCATCAACTATTTCAAAATGGGGCAGGGATAATCTTGTTAAATTCATTGCTTCCAAAGCCCAATGTATCCATCTACAGTATGTTCCCATCACAATATTCCACAAGATTATCCCTTATTCTTCTTCAATACAGCAACCCTTCGTCATATCTCAATATTTCTGGTGTTTCTTTTTCTTCTGAGCTTTCTTGGAAGGATCTTATTACCACTCTTGCTAAAACAGCTTCCCAGAAGTTAGATGTGCTCAACCTTCTCTGTGGGTTTTTTGCCCCCGCACAGTTTATTGCTCTTTACAGTGGCACAGTGCGCCAATGTATTGAGTATTGTTCTCATGTGTGGGGAGGTTCCACCCATACCGCACTTCTTGAAAGGGTAGAGTACAAAATATTTTGTTTCATCAACTCACTTCCTCTTACGAATTCCCTACAATCTCTCTCTTTACGCCGCAATGTTGCATATCTCTCACTTTTTTACTGTTATTGCAATAATCAGTGTTCTTCAGAGCCTTCTCAGTATATATGTACTCCCTTATGGAGAGTGGGGGGCGCCCTTCAACATATTCCCACCCCTATTCAGTACAACCCAAGAGTGAACCGATTTTCTCAGACTTTCTTTTACTCAACAAGTAAGCTCTGGAAATCTGTTCTGCAATCTATCTTTCACTTTTTCTATGACTTAAACTGCGTCAAGCTCCATATGTCCAGGCATTTTGACACATTTTTTTTTTTTTTTTTTTTTTTTTTTTGAGACAATGAACGGAGGAAGGAAAAACACAGATAAAACAAAAAGGTCCATGTGCCTAAAGGCATCCTCCATTCATAAAATGTTTGTAACAACTGGATTTAAACATTTGTAGTTTGTAAGTTTGTGGAAAGTAATTCGAGGGAAGTGAATTCCAAAGAGTAGTAGCTCTGGGGATAAATTAATTCTGATAAGCAGAAGTTCTGCATTGTGGAGGAGAAAGTGTAAATTCATGGGCGCTCTCAGCTACGGGGAAAGATGTGGAGAGGCGGCACAATTGAAGCAAGTTCCTCGGAACAATTGCTGTGAAAATATCTGTAGAATAATGCAAGGGATGCAACGTTTCTTCGTATGGATAATGTAGGAAGGTCCTGTGTGATTGCAGGGTTATTGATTAATCTAATAGCTTTATTTTGAGTTTTGTCCAACTGCCTCAATGCAACCACTCCACTTCCACCCCAAAGAGGTGAACAGTAATCCATCTGAGAACGCACATGACTTTTATATATTACGGCCAACTGCTCGTCAGTGAAGAATTCTCGAACTCTGTACAGGAGTCTCAGTTTTTTAGAGGCATTCTTAGCAATGCCTCTAACATAATGTGTCCAGCTCAAGTTAGTAGTTAATGTTACACCGAGAATGTCAATACTAGGGGAAGTGGGAATATTTACATCATTAAAAAATATATGGGAGTCAGTGAGATTCTGTCGGTTAGAAAATTGAATATACTTGGTTTTCTGTGCATTAAAGGAAACTAGATTCTTTCGTCCCCATTCATTAATTCTAGAAAGGTCCTGGTTCAGAGAAATTGCAGTGTTTATTTTTGAATTTATAAGATCGGGTT
Source organism: Paralithodes platypus (assembly GCA_032716605.1). Lineage (NCBI taxonomy): Eukaryota > Metazoa > Arthropoda > Malacostraca > Decapoda > Lithodidae > Paralithodes > Paralithodes platypus. The sequence continues at coordinate 48,085,074 of CM064509.1, read as the reverse complement.
GGGTGAAAGAATTGGTAAATGTGAAGGAACTGTGGAGTGTTGAGTCATCTGCGTAGGAATGTATTGGAATATGAGTGGTAGATATGAGATAATTGATATGAATGAGGAACAGAGTTGGGGCCAAAACTGATCCCTTGGGAACACCAGCATTTATTGAGTGAAATTGAGAATAAAGGCCATCTACCATTACACATATTTTTCTGTTATGAAGATAAGAAGAAATTAGTGGAACTAATGATGCAAGGCCGTAGTGTGACATCTTCGACAATAAGGATTGATGCCAGACTCTATCAAATGCCTTTGATATATCCAGTGCTATTGTATGTGTTTCACCATGTTGGTCTGTAGCTTGGTTGATTTGATGCGTCAGAAGGCAAAGCATGTCTGCAGTTGATCGACATCGTCTAAAACCATATTGCCTATCACTGATTAATTTATTATTCTCAAGATGATTAATTATGTGATTATTTAATATAATTTCAAAGACTTTACCAAGAGTGGAAGTTATAGCTATTGGTCTGTAGTTTGATGGATCTGAAGAGGCACCTTTTTTTACCATACATTTACCATACATTTACCAGTTTACCATACATTTGGCTCTCTATCAATCATTGAACTTAGGATTGGGGTACAATTTTGCAGGCAGCTTTGTTTCGTAACTCCTTCATACACATAGCAAAAACAACAACAACAACAACACATGCTCACTCGCATCGTGCTTTGCAACACGAAATACAGCCTCCTGTTTGGTTGCACCCCGGAATATTCCATTCATATAGCTTTCCCCTGTGTTTAACTCCCACAATAATAATAATAATAATAATAATAATAATAATAATAATAATAATAGTATAAATAATAGTAATATTGTTCCATCAAGTTTAACCATTTCCTTCAGTTCAAACATTTGATCTGCTTTTATAGATAGCTTACAGATAATCTTTCTTCATTTCTATCCCTGTAATTAATTTGTATCTCGTCTCATTTCTTCGCAGTTCTCCACTCCTCTTCACATACCACGATAATTTTCAAATAATTCAAGTTAATTTCTTAATCGTCCGAAGGTTCCTCAAGTCTGCAAAAGTTTAGAAATAAATGCCATTCAAAATCCACCTTACCAATGGGTTTATGAATTGGAAAGTCACTAAAATTGGTAGTCCATGCACCCGACTTTCCAATAGGAAACTTGGAAGTTAGGCAAAAGTGTGAATAAATATACTTCCTTAGGTGATGAAGGTTAGTTGGATCTGCCTTAAGGGGAGATCTCCACTTGAGGGATTTTTTTCTTGACCCCTTTCTCCCTCATGTTTAGCCCCATTGCTTTTGATATTAAAAAACGTTCGCCCCATTAGTTTAGCAATTTTAAGAACTTTCACCCCATATTAAGACCTTTCGCGCCATTCAGGTGTTGAATTTATCGTGGCGAGCGATAGCGAGCCTGTAATTTAAGAGGAACCGGCCTTCGGCCGGGAAATTTTTCTACCGAAAAATGTACAAATTTATCTTGAAAGGGACTCAAGGGGGTATAATTTTAAGCTTGATGGAGGTCTAGGGAATAAAGTAAATACCTCCCCTTAACCCGAGAACGGCTAGAAGACTCTTAAGAGGTTTTGGTGGTGAAAGGCGACGAACCTCTTTAGATCCAAGGCCTAAAAAAAGCCTTTTAAAAGGGTCCAGTAGCACTTAAAACAAAGGAATATGTGATTAACCCCTCAGACCCGGTTGGGCTCTGATGCACCCATAACAAACGCAGCCCGCGGACCCCGAAAGGGCTCTGAGGCTCCGGCAGCTTGAAAGCCTGTAAGCTTGTTTTGAAAGGCGTCCATCCGACGCATATAAATACAGCCGGTTGGCCCGACGCCGCGCACCTCCGAACACAAGAAGGAGAGGCGTAATTTGTTCTTGTGTGGCTGTATGTTGTCATTTCAGTAGTGAAAAGTGGCTAATATGGCTGACATCACCACAAAGTTCTCTCCACGGAAAGTGTCATCACAACTGAACCAGTTGACTTAGAGAGCTCTACTCAACGCCATTCTACAGGTACGAAACACATCTACGCTTGGGAATGCGTGGAAATTCGGAAGCAGTCAAAATAACAAAGATACGGTAGCCTAGGCGAGACGTTTTTTCGGCCAAATCCCCCGGGTTTCGGGGAATATTTATAGAATACATAGCCGAGGCTGGAGGGTTGTGAGATAATTCCCCTCCATACCTCCTATCACTCCTCCACATATGTAAAAAACCCCTCCTTCTCCCATTTTTCCTCCCCCTTCAATTATCACCTATTTTTCCTCTAATTCCCTTGTTTATCGGTTTATTTACCGCGCAAATATATCCAACCCGGGTCCAAGGTATTGTCCTGCGCATATCTAGGGCATGGGGAGAGAGGGAGATTGAGAGAGAGGCTTCAGTCTGACTTTAGGCTTCGGAGAGAGAGGGTATGCGTCTCGTTCGCCTCACACTTCATGACTGGAAGAATCGGCAAAAAAAAATCTTTTTCACCCCCCAAATACTATTCCTAGTAGTTTTATGGCTGTTACATGTTAATATCTTCTTATTAAACGTAAGATAGGCGCATACGAATAAGTAATAACGATGTTTATTGTAAAATGAAGATTTTAGGCGGGAATAAAGCTTAATATCGTCGCTTGGCTATAGCGTGTGCACTACCAATATCTCGCGCTTAATGGGTTAAAGGTACTTCACACATACACCAAAAAATTGTGCGAGGGCACAATTAAGCAAACGTTGCGAAATCATCTAGGCAATCGTGGCACTCGCAGGGGTGTCTTGTGCGAGGATAGCGGCATTGAAGCGTAATCCATGCATGTCATCTGCCGGCCAGAAAATGTCAAATCCCGCAAAATTTGAGCACGACGTCCGTTGGTCATAAAATCTCTCGTTGCAATTGGAACACGCGACGTCGCATTGCATTCGCATTACCGTCTTCTATGTTTCAATGCAATCACATTGCCATCGCTATGAATCGTGATGTCATTGCATGCACAATAAGTTATATGTATATACAAAACAATTAAATAAATAGATACAGATATGGAAATATAACTAAAGCAGGAAAATAGAGACTTCTTGAAAACATATGAAATATAGGAATACATAAATAAACAATATATATATATATATATTATAAAATAACCACAATAAAATAAACATGAAAACAATGTCAATGTTACTATATAAATTACGTATTATATATAAATATCACAGTATCAAACTATCCAATGAGTGTGAAAACATAACTATTATATAATAATAACTCATGTAGTAGGACATAATACTTGGTTATATTCAGGGTGTTTCAAAACTATTTTTCATAAATTTCAGAATGAATATACCTAGTAATAATAAATATACTTTACTATGTAACGGTTTTGGAAATATCTCATATTTACCGGGATATTACACATTTTAATTTAAATAGGAAAGTGTGCATTTTTTTTTACTCACCCTGTGATCCGCAACGAATTTCACCATCGTGCTCCCTCACAACAGTTTTCACTAATGTGTGAAGTATCCTTAAGGCTTTGCACAACATGATACAGGAAGTGAAGCAGAAGGTAGTGGTAGTAATGACATGGTTATAATTTATGTTGCTTGATTTTTGTTGCACATTTCAGTAGGCTTTAACATGTGAGAATCCATCCTCAAAAAAATTATCGGTCTGTACTGCTTTGCCCACCAGTCGAGCAAATGTACAGTACATGGCTCTCTATCTATCGAACCAGATTGCTTAAAAATCATTAAAACAATATTTGTGTATCCAAAAGAATCTTCCATGTCTGGGGAAATAATTAATGTTATGTTAGTGTTGTGATGCTGGCAACACCCTCAAACTCCGCACAGCAAAATCACTCACAATATCTTACTTAAATTCCCATAACATATGAATAAATGCAACAACGCTCATAATGTTTCAGGATGATAATTTCAAATTCAAAGGCGCTCTCACACATTCATGACTTGCTACGAATCAGCCAACCCCAAAAATGGTTGTGACTCTTGGTAAAAATAGCCACGCATTCAGCAACATCTAAAGTTCTAAACGAATAGATACTAATAGTTACGAATAGTTAGCAGTGAGATACGCATCTGTTACGAGTTACGATGCATCCGCTACGAATGCTATAAATTATAAATTTCAACAGTCATTTTTGGCCTATGAATCACTACTTATCACTACTAATCGTTGATAATACCTAGGATGTATCAGAGTAGCCCATAATGGCATTCTAACAGAATGTACCAGGAATTGCCGTGGCTATTACTAGCTTTTAGTAGCTATGCGTAGGAATGAAATATGGACTTTTCACACACAGAATCACCACAAATAACAACTATTCCACTACGCATATCTTCTGTTCCCAACTTTCAACAACAATCTGTTTGATTACTAGAACTGCAATTTGCTTGTCTCTCTCCACATTCTATCATTCTCTTTGTTATCTATTAATTTATTTTCCTCTCGTCTTCTCGTTCTTTCTCATCCCTTTCACTTTCACCCCTAATCATCTTATATTATTCTCTCTTGTCCCTTTCCGTGCTCTTTGCTTCATTTATCAACGACTTCTTAGCCTTCTTTCATTTCCTTCACGTCCCTCTTTCTTCCTTGAATATTCCTTTAAACCTAAACCATCTCAATCTATTCCCTCCCTTTTTCCTTTCTCTCTCATTTTACTTCGTATTCCCTTCCTTTATCTTCCCTTGACACCCCTTCTCTTCCAAGAATTTCCCTTTAATTAAACTGTTGCATTTCTTTCCCTTTCTTTGCCTTGTTTCGCGATGTTACTTTCTCTTTTCTTTTCTTCCTTTCCTTTACCTTCCTTTCTCTTGCCTTCCCCTCCCCTCCCACCCCGGACCATCTGGTGTCTTATGAGGGATTTAGAAGATTGTCATGATGAAACCTAAAGAAAGGGGCTATTGTTTTGGTCGAGATAGTATTCTTCTATATGATGTCTTTATATGATAAATATTATTTGAAGGAGCAAAACAATATACAGGGTGTCCCAGGAGGAAACGGTATAACTTTGGGAAATTATATAACAAAATATTATAAGCCTAAAATGTTCTATAACAAAAAGTCCAAATCTCGACCAGTTTACAGATATTGCAATTTGAAAATGGTATTTTCTTCAGTATTTCCCCATAAGGGTGGCCTAGCTGTCCTAGTGCCTAACACATCTCCATCTTTCTCCAATTATGTTACCATGTTATTTTAAAGATATTATAATTTTGTAAGTTGCAAAATGATTATAGACATATTAGCTCACTTTGGAGTAGTTGGAAACTATTTGACATGGAAGAGTCCATTACAGTGATGCGGGGAGGACACTACATAAAACCTTCAATATCTCTTTAATGGTTGAACTATGGACTTTTTGTTATAGAATATTTTATGTTTAGAATACCTTGTGCTATCATTTCCCAAAGTTATGCCTTTTCCTCCTGGGACACCCTGTATATATATATATATATATATATATATATATATATATATAATAATGGAAGCAATTGATTCTCCTACTGGGAATCGAAGACGAATAAGGAATGTGAAGACCAAAGCGAACAGGAACATATTTGTTTATTGGCAACGTTTCAACACTAATCTTGCGTCATTATCAAGCCTAAAAAAGAGAAAGAATAAAACCTATCGTGAATATCATAAAATCATCACATGTTAAAATTGAAAATGTATTCAAAAGATAAAATTAACGAAAATATAGCTAAGGTTCATTACATTAAGACATTAAAAGTAGAGATATTTGATAAATGAAAAAGGAATAAAAGAGTGAGAATAATGTAAACAATAATAATTAATGTTAGGCAAAATAAAGATAGATGAGGGCGGCGAATTTAAAAGTCAAGGAGTGAAAGGGGCGGGGTCGACTAAAATAAGGAAACAGGAGTACAAATGGGCACATATATCTATTTAAACATAATTATGCCTACACGTACCAGCACAGGACACTAAAAGCAGAGGAGGGGCGTGGAGGTCTTGTGGGTGCCTAGAGACGGGCTGAGGTGGTGGGTGAGGAGGGACTCAGCTGTCACACGTGTCATGTCGTCTGTTGCAGTGAATAATATGGTAAAATCCTGGCTATTTATAGTATGATCTGAGGTTTCGCTGTGGTTTCGGATAGCAGAATATGATGACTTTGACAAAGGGAAATTGGTACGGTAAGATCGACCCTTGTGTTCCTAGATCCTCGTTGAAAGTTGGCGTTTGGTTTGACCAATATACGTAGCATTACAGCTACTCCACTTGTACTTATATACAACTGAGGATTGTAGAACACAAGGGATACGATCTTTAACTTTGAACATCTGGGAGATTCTCCCTCGCCAAAAATCACTACAGTCAATAAGGCCCCTTTGTATTTTTCCTGCCCCTTTCTTGGTAAGCAAAGTTTCGCACTAAAACACAGTCTTCAAAGACTGATCTCTGAGTTTTTTCCTCATATTTCATTAAGGGTAATATTCAAGCCTCAAATTACAATCTCCCAGCTGTTCAAAGTTAAAGATCGTATCCCTTGTGTTCTACAATCCTCAGTTGTATATAAGTACAAGTGTAGTAGCTGTAATGCTACGTATATTGATCAAACCAAACGCCAACGTTCAACGAGGATCTCAGAACACAAGGGTCGATCTTACCGTATCAATTTCCCTTTGTCAAAGCCATCATATTCTGCTATCCGAAACCACAGCGAAACTTCAGATCATACTATAAATAGCCAGGATTTTACCATATTGTTCACTGCAACAGACGACATGACACGTGTGACAGCTGAGTCCCTCCTCACCCACCACCTCCGCCCGTCTCTAGGCACCCACGAGACCTCCACGCCCCTCCTCTGCTTTTAGTGTCTTGTGCTGGTACGTGTAGGCATATGTTTAAATAGATATATGTGCCCATTTGTACTCCTGTTTCCTTATTTTAGTCGACCCCGCTCCTTTCACTCCTTGACTTTTAAATTCGCCGCCCTCATCTATCTTTATTTTGCCTAACATTAATTATCATTGTTTACATTATTCTCACTCTTTTATTCCTTTTTCACTTATCAAAAATCTCTACTTTTAATTTCTTAACGTAATGAACCTTAGCTATATTTTCGTTAATTTTATCTTTTGAATACATTTTCAATTTTAACATGTGATGATTTTATGATATTCACGATAGGTTTTATTCTTTCTCTTTTTTAGGCTTGATAATGACGCAAAATTAGTGTTGAAACGTTGCCAATAAACAAATATGTTCCTGTTCGCTTTGGTCTTCATATTCCTTATATATACAGTATATATATATATATATATATATATATATATATATATATATATATATATGTACATATATAATATATACAGTTATATATATATATATATGTACATATATATATATATATATATATATATATATATATATATATATATATATATATATATATATATATTCTCTTTTAAACAGACGAGGTTAAAACCAATAGCAGTTTCAGCATTCAAGATTTTATTGTTACAGCTTTCAATGGTTCTAACAATTTTCCTCGGGGGTTCAGAGATGAGGTACAAAAGGTTAGCAAAATTCATGGTGGATCCAACGTTTCACAAGTAAACATCTTGCATCTTCAGGGAATGGAGAGGTAATGATTAGAATAGAATGAATGAATGAATGAATATAGAAAAGGTGGGTGAGGGTGAAAGAAGGGAAGTTTTTATTGGTTAAGTAGGAGAGACAGTGATAATAGTGGGAGAAATAGGGTGTCGGGGCTTGACCCAACGTGCGTGAGTTGAATAATTGAGCTGGGGTTGAGTTGATTTAGTTGGAGAAGTTACTTTAGTGATTCAGGATGGCTTGCCAAGAAGGGGGCAAGGGATGGGGAGCAAGTTAATTTTGGATGGTATAAGATCGAAAGTGCTTGCATGTTTTGGGGTTGTATTTTTGGGTGGTAGTATTCGAAAATGGTATAGGGGGAGGTAATTTTGGGTGGCATTGAGTCAAAAGGGGTACTGCTGGGGAAGTTTGTCAGTGGCAGAACCTGTAAGAAGGCTGTACTGTTATTATTATAGGAGTTACGTTAAAAGGTTGTTGTCTTGTACTTTGTCTGTGAAATTATACATTTTAATGGGAAGTGAAGCTAGGAATCTAGGTCAGGAGTGGTAGGGAGGCTGGACTGTGGACGAGCCGGCATGACCCACCTCCTCTACCAATCCTGATTTTAAGTGAATATTGGAATGGGTGCCTCTCTGTTGTTGGGGTGAAGGAGGTTTGACATGGGGCGGTGTAAAATTATGTTGAAAATTTGGATGAAGTTATCATGAAAGGTCTCAAGTTTTATCATTTGTTTTTCTGCTAATTGCTGCCAATAAGTATTTAGAGGGGGGATGTGGGCTAGATTGTGAAGATGTTGTGCCGTCTGGAACTCATACCACTGAGTCCCGAACATCCACCTCAGTGCTTTATTTTGTATTCTTTGATATTTTAGTTGGTTGGTAGGGGCCGAAAGTGAAATGCTGAGTGGGACGTAGCACAAAAGAGGTCTTATAAGTGCTTTGTATAAGTGAAGCTTGGTTTTTATTGAGGCATTTCTGAAACGATAGATGGTTTGTAGTGATTTTGATGCAATGGCAATGGAAGTTTGTGCTTGTTTGTGGAATCGGATGTTTTTGTCGAATGTGAGGCCGAGTACTTTGTTTGTGGGAGAGACATTTATTTGTGTGCGGTTAGGGACAGGTGCTCGGGAGTTCTGGAATAAGGGTCTTGGGCGGAGATGTCCCTTGGCAAAGTATGTGACGTGTGATTTTTGAGGATGAGCCTGAATCCGCCATTTTTGCTCCCATTGTGCTACTTTGTCAAGTTCTCTTTGAGCTTTGTTTGTCAATGCGTCTATTGTGTCTGCTCTTATTATTTGCGTCACATCGTCTGCGTACATTACTGTGGGACAAAGCATCATATTTATACAAAATTCGAGGATCAAGTAGAGGGAGGTGGGCGGAGCTACTGGATGTGTGGTGGCTGTTCATTGGTGGAAGGCAGTCTATTCGCGAGATGGGCACTAAATCTTATCGGTGGTTGGTTGTTGGCTGTGGGTGGCTGTGATTGGTTGGTGTTGTCAGTTGTGTGCTGAGTGTGGAAGCGTAAGGGAGGGGGGCGCGGGGCGAGAGGAGGGGGGGGGGGGGGGGGCAGCATGCCTGTAGCGCTTGCCTGAAGGAAGAATTTGAAGGTCTTGTGTTTGGTTGTTGATGCTGGGGTTGAGTGTTTGGATGTATAGAGCTTCTAAAATAGCTAGTCTTCTGGGGTCTGATTCTTTGTCGAGTATGGTGGTTTGTTTGTCTAGGTCGGCGCGAGTTAGGGCAAGATGGTGGGGGGCTTGATAGTGATTTTTCATAGCGCCAGATTGAAGGTGGAGGGTTAGTCGACGGGAAAGGCGAGTCTGTGTCATTCCAACATAGGATAGGGGTCCACAGTCCCCAGAGGTGCAAATATGCTGGTATGTCACATGATCGTCTTTCGGTTGGTTGGTGGAAATGGGGCGGTTACGGAGGACAAGGTTGGAGGTCTTAGGAGATTTGTAGTAAATAATGAGTTTGATTTTATTGTCAGGGTTGGTGGGGAGGACGTTTTTGTTAATTATTTCTTTCATAATGGATTCGTCTGTTGTGTGGTCGGAAGACATGTAGTTTCTGTAGAAAAATGTAATGTCATTGGCCGGGTTGGTGCTAGGGGGGTCTTGTTTGTACCATTTTTCTAGGTGGTGGTTGATGGCATTGGTGATGTCAGTGTTGGAATACCCATTGTTGACTAGGACCTGGGTGAGCCTTTCCAGTTCATTGTGTGTGTCATTCCAGGTGGTGCAATGGGTGAGGGCTCTCCTGACATAGGCGGCGATGGTGGACTGTAGGTATCGTTTAGGGCATTCACTTTCCCCATTAAGACATTGGCCATTGTTAGTAAGTTTGGTGTACACGGTAGTTTTGAAGCCATGGTCGTGGAGGGACACAAGGAGGTCGAGGAAGGGTAGATGTCCATCGGTGGTTTTTTCGTATGTGAAGTTGAGTCCGGAGGCGGCCATGAAGCGCCGCGAAGGCCCTGAAAGAACTCCTCACCCCTTTTGTTCCTCGGCAATACAACCTCAACTCTGCTTATGACTTCCTAGAAATTCTACGAGATGCCCCCCCAGCTAACGACCACATCATCGCCTCCCTCGACGTAGAGAGTTTGTTTACCAACGTGCCCGTTGACAAGACCATAGATTTTATCCTACGTCGAGTTTACCACTGCCCTAATATGCCCCCCCTGGACATCCCAGAGAAGGCCCTGAAGACGTTCTTGGAACTATGTACCAAGGAGTCCCCTTTCCTCTGCCCCCGCGGGAATATGTACCAGCAAATCGACGGTGTAGCGATGGGAAGCCCCCTGGGGGTCCTGTTCGCCAATTTCTTCATGGGAACTATCGAAGAGGAACTCCTGGCTGCCCACCGGCCCACTGTCTACTGCAGGTACATCGATGATATCTTCGTGCGGGTGAAGGACCTGGGCGAACTCAGGGACCTACAGCAGCGCTTCATGGCCGCCTCCGGACTCAACTTCACATACGAAGAAACCACCGATGGACATCTACCCTTCCTCGACCTCCTTGTCTCCCTCCACGACCACGGCTTCAAAACTACCGTGTACACCAAACCTACTAACAATGGCCAATGTCTTAATGTACAGTCTACGACAGAACTTGTTGTCATGGCCTGAGGCAATGTGTTAGTTCACTTATCTTTTAATAGATGGCCCTTTAATCGCTTCTAATAAAAGGAGGCGGGGTTAATATAGAGGTTGGAAGGAGGAGGAGTCAAATGTGTGTGTGTGTGTGTTCTAGAACAGCACGCAGAATACGTTTATTTTAACATAACACACAAGCTATATTATTAGATTAACCCATGCCGGATCACAAATAAGTAACACACATCAGGTGTTGCGTTATTTATGGAATTTAATATACAGACAATCAAGGTTCTATCCTTCGAACTTCCCATTCCCCCCTCCTCCCCTTCTCTCTGCTGCCTTCCCCTATCTCCCCCTTCTCTCTTTTTCTCTCCCCCTTCTCTCTCCTAACCGAGTATATAATTGTCCTCATCATCGTGCTCAAAGCTGTCCATAAAAATGACTTTGGTGTTTTAATAATACTGTTCTTTTTACCTTTACTGATTCTCAATTATTAACTCGTATTCTATTCTTTACCTTATACAATGTGTTATAGAAAATAAATAGATATGCTCCGTTGCAAAACACTCAAAGTTGCCAACCTTAGAGTCCTGGTTAGTTTGAACATTCGTATAAATATATAAGTAATTGAAACGGGATGTTACAATCCACGCATCAAGACCAGTTGGATCACATTGTAATCTAGCTTGGACCAAATTATAACCAAATATATATATCATAAAGACAAGATAATATCGGCTCAGTTAGAGAAAACACTTTATGAGCCGAAACGTGTTTCTTTGTAATTAAAACAAATGTTGATATTAGAGAAAATATTTGTTTTCTTCCATACCACTATTCACAGCACTGTGGTTGACCAATTCATAATCTACCTTAACATGTAATATGACACGCTATGATTATTGCATTATACATTTCTCAGTGGATTCTTAATTACTAGCTTAATTACTGTGGCTTCCCATTATCAGTGAACAGTTCGGCGCTACCCATTGTAATGATTTACTATAAAGTAAGTCATCGAATTGAACAATTAACGTTAATCCAAGCAATCTGGTTATGTTGTTTTAAAATTGATATAAATTGTTTAGGCTTTTATATTTTTACTTAGGATTGTTTAAATTATCCTCCAAACATAATTAAAATTATACTATAGCTCTGTGTATGTTTCCTTGAATTTAATTTAATATGTATTATTTCACCATCATTATGTTATGGTGAACACTGGAAACACACACACATTATATTATATATATAAAGGGTTCTTAAATGTAAACTGGGTACCTGGAGTGTAAAATCGGCCTTGGCGTAGGTCGTATCACTAGGGTAAATTTGATTACTTGCCTCACCTTTACTATATACTTCCATTCCATAAACATTTACAATTTATATTTATTCAATCAATATGATCTCCACCCACAAGCTACATCAACTACCTCCTGTATTCTCGTTGGAGCTGATTACAAAATTGTCCAACTTATATTAGGGCGGCGACGGACTCCCCCCCCCCCCCCTCCCTGCCTCCTGCTGATCCCACTCTTCCCGTCCTTTCCAATCTTATCCTGGACCACATTCCACTCCATGACATGATGGCCTACAAATTCTCTATTGGGTTCATGTCACACACCCTTGTGGACCAGCTAAACCCCGGATTGGGTCAGGTCAGGTGAAGGTATTGAAGGATAAGCCTTTACTACGGCACCTCGTAGCTACTTTCTACTTTTCCTATTGTCTGAAGAGTGTAGAGAGGGGAGAAGGGTTGTTGGAGAGAGACAAAGTTGTTGTAGTGGCTTTGTTATGTGTGTTATTAGTCTGTATACGTCGTAAGGCTCAGGATGGCCATGGCACGCACTGAAGACAGCAGCATTTCCTCACTAATGCTAATACATTTTCTAGTTTGCCTGGACCAGTGTGTGTGTGTGTTTGTGTGTGTGTGTGTGTGCGTTTTATGTTATCATGTGTGAGTGATTTGTGCCCATTACGTTGTATGTGATCATGTGTGTGATGTGCGTTTTATGTTATCGGGTGTGAGTGTGTGTGTGTTTTGTATCCTGTGTGGGTGTGGGTGTGGGTGGGTTGGTGCTTGCATGTGATGGACAGAGGAGAGAGGTTGAAGCGCCGTCTCCCCAAACATTACAAATTGTGGGAGGTCATAAGTATATGTATTATTCAACTTATTCCTTGAGCCAACACAAATAACTTGAATCCTAAGTGTTATTGTTACACTTAATATATATACAAACAAATATAGACGTGTTCTTCGGGAATCGTAGCTTAAGTAGGAATAGGATAACTAGCGAGGCAGCAAGCAACAGGTGTTGTTCGCTGCCCCGCTAGTTATCCTATTCCTAATCAATATATGTTAGTTATTTTAGTCATCCCTAACATTTATTATGTATATGTAAATTCAAAACAATTGCATATTATTAATCTGCGTATTTTAGAGGGTATCATTTACGTCCGAGAGAGAGAGAGAGAGAGAGAGAGAGAGAGAGAGAGAGAGAGAGAGAGAGAGAGAGAGAGAGAGAGAGAGAGAGAGAGAGAGAGAGAGAGAGAGAGAGAGAGAAAGAGAGAGAGAGAGAGAGAGAGATTATTATTATTATTATTATTATTATTATAGAAGCTGTCTAAGCCTCCCAACAGGGTGCAGATACACCTATAAAAGATGAATCCCCACAAAATACCCGTAAGCACTGGAGAGAGACTAAGACAACTAAGAAAAAGGAAAAGGGCTACAGTAGTTAGAGAGCCCAGAAGAAAAGATCAGTTTGTCAATTAAAACACCATTCTAAAATGAATAAAAGCAAATCATGATTAAAAACAAAATTTACTTCTGTAAAAAAACATTAACTCTGGACTTAAAAGCTGAGATATGGGTTGACTGTACAACCTCGTTTGGCAAATGATTCCAAAAGGGAATCATTGAAGGAATAAAACACCGAGAAAACTGAGATGTAGAAACATTAATTGGAGTCATGGCAAGGTCATTAAGACTCCTCGTAAATCTTGTTGCGCGAATTGGAATAAAAGGTTCTGGTAAAACACTATGCAATGGATGCTGAGTATTGTTAATTTTTTTAAATAAAAGACTAAGGGCACCAACCCGACGCCGATGATGAAGATCAAAAGATAGTGCAGGGAGAATAAATTTAATAGAATAAGAGCTTTATCAAGCAATTTCAAATGACAGTCAGCAGCCGAGTTCCAAACAGGAGAGCAGTACTCAAAATGAGGCAAAATAAAAGCATAAATTTTTTTTATGACTGTGGTTTCACAAGCGAATGTTTTATAACACTTGCGAAGTAAACCAATCTTTTGAGCAATAGTAGAAGACAAGGAACGAATATGCTTCTCAAATGTCAACTTAGGATCGAGAGTCACTCCAAGCAAACACAAACCTGACACATCCTCAATTTGTTCACCATAAACATGCAAACAAGGATGAGGAGGAGCCAAAGTACGTGATCTACTGATTATCATGGAGTGAGTTTTCTTAGCATTAAGCTTCATACCCCAAAGTTCACACCAAGAGGTAATCTTAGCCAAGTCCCTGTTTAGAGATGCTGCAACTTCGATTCTACTCTCTGGAGATGGAATTGATGAGTATAAAGTTATGTCATCGGCATAAGAAACTAGTTTATTTTCAAGCTCAGAGCACAAGCAAGCAATTAAAATAATGAAAAACAGAGGCCCAAGCACACTGCCCTGTGGAACACCCGAAACAACAGGCACAGAAACAGAAGTGCACCCATCAACAACAACATGCTGAGACCTGTCTGTCAAAAAATCTTTAAAAATATATAAAAGACTACCACCAATACCATAAAGTTGCAGCTTATATAAAAGGGCTTTATGATTAACAAGATCAAAAGCAGAACTAAAATCAATAGCCACAACATGAGATTCATACCCTTTGTCCAACGAAGACTGAAGATCTTGAGATAAAGTTAAAAGCGCATCGCAAGTACCCAAACCTTTGCGAAAACCAAACTGTGAATTGGGTATTATATCAAGACGATTACAGTATGAAGAAAGGCGTCTAGCTAAAAGCCTTTCAAAGATCTTCGAGAGAATAGGCGTTATGGATATAGGACGATACTCAGATGGGGATGACGAAGCAGTAGCTCCCTTCGGAATTGGAGTATTGCTAGCTTTTCGTCAGCAAAGAGGAAAACTACCAGATTTCAAGAGCAACCTAAATACTATAGCCAATTTAGGTGCTAAGACAACAGCAATCTTCTTAAAGAAGAGAGGAAAAAATCCATCTGGGTCAATCCCACCATAAGTGACAAGATCCAATAAATTCAGCTGATTTGAATGCTATCGACTTTAGATTAGGACTAGGGAAACATGTCAAGGGCAATTGCAATTCCTGATCACTCTGCTTACCTATGAAAATATTAGAAAGCATATTACCCTTAGTTAATGGATCAATAAAGATAGAACCATCAGAATCACGAAGTGGAGGCATGGTGGAGTCAATTCCAAATAGTGATGCCTTAAGTGAGGCCCACCATTTATGTGGCTGAGTAGCACCTGCGAGAACTTCCTGCAAATGGGAATTGTAATCCCTCTCGGCTGTACTATATACTCTCTGCGCAACAGACCGAAGATGTACATAGTCATCCCAAAGCAACTGGGTTCGATTACGTCTCCAGCGGTGATATGCAGCCTGCTTGTTATTATATGCACGCTTACAGTCGTCATTGAACCAAGCTTTATCTTTAATACGGGATTTGATTAACTTAGAAGGGACTCTTCTTTGCAGGATGTCTAAGAGAGAGTTATTGAGGGATGAAACAGGGTCATCAGATCTTAGTATGTGATTCCAGTGGATATTGGTAACATCATCACATACATTTTCCCAATTAACTCGAGATTTAAGATAGACTTTACGAGATATAATGATATCTGGCACAGTAAATTAAAGATTGATTTTACAGGTTACAGCATTATGGTCAGAAGTACCTACAGGAGCAAGAACTGCAGTCTCCACAACACCAGGAGCATCTGTTAAGACGAGATCAAGACAGTTTCCAGAAATATGTGTAGGTCCAGCAATCAACTGCTCACACCCAGACAAATTAGCAAAATCCATGGCAGCGTGACCATTTCTATTTGTTGGAGAGACCGAGTTCAGCCACTCTTTATGATGTGCATTAACATCCCCAACAAAAACGAAAGATGACTTGACATCAACAGACTGAATTAATGCCAAGGCATTTAAAAGACAGTCATATAGATTGTTATTGGCATCAGGATTTCTATATAGGCTAAAAATGTAGTGGTTATGATATTTACTGGAAACTTTAACCAACTGGATCTCGTGGCAACCACAAAGAAATTTCGTCAAAGGCTGGGCATAATAGCCAGATCGGATGTATAAACTCATTCCACGAGCACGAGGAAGAGAGTCACGGCGAATAAGAAGTGGTTTATTAACCCTTAAAAAGCGGCTCACCACATAAGTCGTTTTTAATAAAGCTGGACTATGTGGCGGCGCTCGACATAGGTCGAGTGGCAATTTCAGCACGTAATGTTGCTGAGAGAGAGAGACAAGTGGTGGCAGGAGACTAGCGAGCGTATGACTGCTCCAGACCACCGCGGCGAACCTACTGACACGAATCTCAGCTCCCTCCTCCCTCTCTCACTCGCTACATACTGAATTATATGGGGAAAGTACCGAATTACATGCTTTTTGCACTCGCGTTGCACGGTTATTGCAAGAAAACTATCCATCATACAAGGATCGTTATGGTGTCATTCGAAAGCTCTGTTTATGCCCTTTCAGGGATAGATACTTGTTTTACGTTCTGGGTCTTATTTAGGCATGAAAATGATCACGTAAACAGCCCTCTTTTGGCTAAAAACACCCCGCTGGGCGGTACATATAAATAAACCGCATAGGCCGCTAAAGAAGGGTTAAAGCCAGGTATGAGCAGTTCTGAAATGTGTCTATGGTCAGAAACAAGAGTTTCGGAACAAAAGACAATGTCATAATCCACTGATGCCATAGTAAGATCTTTAATGTTCTTATGAAGTCCACGGATGTTAGAATACAGAATACAGCAACTTCTTCTCGCAGGATGATTAGGTCTATGAGGACCGGGATTTAATTCTATATCACCGGATAAAAGAGCAAACAAAAACATATATAATTGAAAGAAGCAAACCATATAATATGAAAAATGGATGGATATATAGGAGTCGACCCAGAAGGAACCATCACATCTGGGCAAGGCGAATCAACCCCCAAGGACACCATATCCAAGAGGGAACAGTAATGGTGGATTTTAAAGAAATGCAGAGAGATAGCAGAAAAGAAGGACAATACTCCTAGGAAATCCACCAAACTTTAAGTCTTCCTTATCAGCCTGCTGTACCACCTTAAGGAAAAAAACAGAAGAATGTTGTGATAGAAAGAGCGCTGTAATAGCACCATACCAGCAGGGATGGATGAAAACAGACAAAGGAAGACCTTGGTACAAAGGCTATGGCATTATCCAATTAATCCACCATGGCAAAAAATTACCGTAAGGCAAATAATTACCATGAAGTTGCTAGATGGCCGATGACTAAAAAGTTCCTCCGCCCTTTGACAGGTATTGTTTTTAGTCCTGCAGAGAGAGAGAGATAGGTGGGAGAGAGGGTAGAGAAAGCGAGTGAAGAGGGAGAGTTGGGGTGAAAGGGAGAGGGGGAGGAGGGGGAATGGGAAGTGCCAAAGATATAAACTGATTGTCTGTTTAAATTCCATAAATAACGCAACACCTGATTTGTGTTACTTATTTGTGATCCGGCATGGGTTAATCTAATAATATAGCCTGTGTGTTATGTTAAAATAAACTTATTCTGCGTGCTGTTCTCGAACACACACACACACACACATTTGACTCCTCCTCCTTCCAACCTCTATATTAACCCCGCCTCCTTTTATTAGAAGTGATTAAAGAGCCATCTATTAAAAGATAAGTGAACTAATACATTGCCTCAGGCCATGACAGCAGTTCTGTCGTAGACTGTACAATCGCGCTAAGAAATCATGACTCGATTCCCAGTACCTTTCGTTCAGAAAGTGCTATCTGGCAACAATTGAGGCTCTACTATATTCATTAATTTAATTTATTACACACCGGGGAGAACTGTAGATGAGGAAAAAATACCGAAAACACGATATAAAAGTATTGTTGCAATATATTTCTCTCATTATTTGAGAGGAAAAACAAATAATACGAATTTCAGACTAAGCCGAACGAAATAATGTGAAACTCGTAGTATTTCGCTCACTAGATTCAGGATTAAAATGCGGAGTAAGTCCTTAACGCTAATATTAGTTTTTACACAAACAATATTGGGAGAAGAGTATCTCGTTAAATTATAATCAACAGTTAAAAGTTATATTCAAACCATGAGTGTCAATAAATCATGTAAATAAACATATAACAGTATTTTTTTCAACATTTAATTTTCTAAGCGATACGATACGACATTCTGCCTGGAAAATAGAAGTATTTCCAGTATATTTTGTGAAAAAGCTTGAATTCTCGAGAACAGCTTGTAATTTGTATAGACAGACGTTTAAATTTAACTTATAAAATATGTGATAACCCATAGGGACTGCCATATAAGAACGGAAGATGGAAAGGCAGGTAGTAAAGGACAAAAGTGGATATAAAAGCAGAAGAGACTCACTCTCCCTCATATCCTGACAGTGACTGACACTCTTGCAGGCGGCCGCGGTAGGCACTAGGCGGACCGTAGGCCTTCAGTCCCTGGGAATGTAACATGCTAGATAGCGCATGGAATATAACTACTTTCATTATTCAAATTAAAAATTGAAAACAAACCTTACTTATATGTATTCAAACTACAACATAAATATATTTTAGAGGGCATTAATAGGTTAATTTTGTCAGTAGACCAACTATGGGGAATATCCAGAGACCTATAGATATAAATTAGAAAAATACCGGGCTCCGAGTTGCAGTGGAGAGTTGCCAGCGGTAGCCAGATATGGAGACTTTTGTCCGAGCATTAGAAAAACTGAGTCATCACTTCTTAGCGCGATTGTACATAATTATTTGTTGTTTGATGTTTTTGTAATCACTGTTTAGTTTATAATGCCATGGAATTGAACACAATATTATTGTACCATTACAATAATAATTATGATAAAAAATACAACATAGATTTTTACCTCATCTTCTGTGTAAGCTGAACGTTAAGGTGTTGACAACTTATTGTTTCAGAAAATTAAGTGGTGTCATATATTATCGGATGCATAGGATACCTATGATCGCTTTCACTTCTCAGTGAGCTGCTGAAATATTTAAAGATTGGGGACAAAATATGTTCAACGTATTTTAATTGACTTGTGTCATTTTGCTCATTATGTGTTAGTGGAATAATAATTATATTTAGTTCATCAAATCAGAAATGATTCACAGATTCCATAGAGACTAAATAACAAATATAGGAGCATATGAATAAGGGAGATAGTAATGTGTGTGATTTGTGTTTGTGTGTTTGCCATAGTATGTGCTTGTAAGGATGTGCAAGTTTGTCTACTGGTTGTGTTGTCAGCACTGAAGGTCTTAATATTGACAAAGAAATGGGCGAAAATCTAGGGCTAAACATGAAGGCGAAGGGGGTTCACGAAAAAAACAAATACTAACCCTTAAACAACCCAACTGGCTTCCACTCTTAAGATATGATTGGACAATTAACCACTTCATCCATGTACACATGTAAAGTGGCCTCACACACCTCTGGCACAATGTTGGAGATAGTGTTGTGTGCTATCCTCGTCCACACCGACCGCTGTTTTTGCAGCTTTCTTTTCTTCTCAACTGCCAGAAATTTTCTGAGGTGATCTTATAATTCCTGCATTTGTACAATATCCTGATTGTAGTGGCACGTCATGAAAATACCCCCTATATCGTCTCAACTCACAGCACAGATGTCCGGCCATATTCGAAAATACTGTGACTACGATGTACCATCACTCATCTGGCATCATCTGTGTGACGTGTATTAATCAGCTACTGCCATCTAGTGCGGCAAAAACAAATAAAGCAACAAAAGCCTCGAAGGGCATTTGATAATTTGGGGTTCCGTAAGAGGTACTGTACAGGCTACTGAAGTGCAGACAGTTCCAAACTAATAAACATTTTACAGTACTGTATTATTTCTCTCTCTCTCTCTCTCTCTCTCTCTCTCTCTCTCTCATTAATATTATGCCAACCATGTAGCCGGAGTAGCTAGTGGGTGAGGAGAGAGCTCTTCAATATCTTGTACTTCTAGTTAGATGTCCTTGCAAATCTTAGAATTAGGACTGATCTATTACTCAGGGACCACAGGGCCTGGCTTAATGTCCAATAATATGTGTATAACTCTATGCATCTCTCTCTCTCTCACACATACACATATTCTCTCTCTCTCTCTCTCTCTCTCTCTCTCTCTCTCTCTCTCTCTCTCTCTCTCTCTCTCTCTCTCTTCACAAACACAAACAGTGTAAAAATGGACTCCTCGCTTTCTGATGTGATTCCTATACCAGGGTAAGATCATATTGCGTTGGTGAGTCTTCTGTAATGCATGCAAGACCTCCACCACTCTACCAGATGTGACCCCCATGCTTTGAGAGAGAGAGAGAGAGAGAGAGAGAGAGAGAGAGAGAGAGAGAGAGAGAGAGAGAGAGAGAGAGAGAGACAGGAGATGACGGGAACATGAATAATAATAATGAGATGATATATAAGCCTATACAAAATATGTAAAAGATGATAATTTCCTTGTGTGCTGGGGAAGATGAGATAGCACAAGTGCGATTTGTTTAGTATTGTGCATGTGTGTGTTTGGTTGCAAAATATCTTAAATATCGGTCAGTACATTCACTTAGCGCTAGATGAGTTGCAATCAATTCATCGGATCCGTCCAGATAGGCCTATGCTTATTATTAGTTTTGCTTGGTATTCACCAAGATGAAAATGGAGAATTACTAGTGGAACCAGTTGAAGTGAGGAAAAGATATGCCGAGTATTTTTAATCTTTGTTAAAATAATACAAGAGATGGAAGAGAAGCAGTGATTGAAGCAGAGGTGGATGGAGATAGGTTACCCAGGCCACCCAGGTGGCAGGGAATGAATGAAAGGATTGAGGAAAATGAGGTGACAGAAGCAGTGAAACAAATGAGAGCGGGAAAAGCAGAAGGTTTGGAGGGTATTGCTGTGGAGTGTATAAAGAAGGGTGGAGATGTGATAATAGATTGGTTGGTGAGACTTTTCAATGTGTGCTTTGCTGTGTCAATGGTACCAATCGACTGGAAGAGTGCATGTATTGTGCCGTTGACCAGTCTACGACAGAACTTGTTGTCATGGCCTGAGGCAATGTGTTAGTTCACTTATCTTTTAATAGATGGCCCTTTAATCGCTTCTAATAAAAGGGGGCGGGGTTAGTATAGAGGTTGGAAGGAGGAGGAGTCAAACGTGTGTGTGTGTGTGTGTGTGTGTTCTATAACAGCACTCAGAATAACTTTATTTTAACATAACACACAGGCTATATTATTAGACTAGCCCATGCCGGATCACAAATAAGTAACACACATCAGGTGTTGCGTTATTTATGGAATTTAATATACAGACAATCAAGTTTCTATCCTTCGAACTTCCCATTCCCCCCTCCTCCCCGCTGCCTTCCCCTATCTCCCTCTTTCTCTCTTTTTCTCTCCCCCCTTCTCTCTCCTAACCGAATATATAATTTTCCTCATCGTCGTGTTCAAAGCTGTCCATAAAAAATCTTTGGTGTTTTAATAATACTGTTCTTTTTACCTCTACTGATTCTCAATTATTAACTCGTATTCTATTATTTACCTTATGCAATGTGTTATAGAAAATAAATATATACAGTATGCTCCGTTGCAAAACACTCAAAGTTGCCAACCTTGGCGTCCTGGTTAGTGTAAACAATCGTATAAATATATAATTAATTGAAACGGGATATTACAATCCACGCATCAAGACAAGTTGGATCACATTGTAATCTAGCTTTGACCAAATTATAACCAAATATATATATCATAAAGACAAGATAATATCGGCCCAGTAAGAGAAAACACTTTAGATGAGCCGAAACGTGTTTTTTTTTGTAATAAAAACAAATTTTCATATTAGAGTAAATTTTGTTTTCTTCCATACCACTATTCACAGCACTGTGGTTGACCAATTCATAATCTACCTTAACATGTTGTTGTTGTTGTTGTTGTTGTTCCCCAAGCTGCCTGGCCGAACAGCCCCATGGCCCCGTTGAAGGCCAAGGCCATAACCGAGCGCCCCCACAGAACCCTCCCTGCCGACCACAATAAAGCCTGGGTTACCGAAGCCACTTCATGGCTGGGAGCTAAGGAGGGTGCGGAAACGACCGGGAAACCAAAGACCCACCCAGGGCCCTGTGCCCCTCAGCAATTATAAAGAGAAAGTTGAGGGGCAAAGGAAAAATGTGACGCTTTGGCTTCCAATCTTGGTAGATTGGGAGGTCAATCCACGGAAGAGGCGCCGTCACTTGAGATCTAGAAAATATATAAGTAAATGGAACATTCAGAGTAAGCTATGGGTATGGCAGAGATCGCTCAGTTCTCACTCTGATAGACCAGCCCATCACCACATGACTAGAACCCAATCCTCTCAGCATCAGCTAGGAAAGGCCCTAGAAAGCCGCCTTTGGCGGGGGGATAGCTCCCCTATTTCAACCTCTTTCGGGGTTGGGCATCCGCCTACCTTAACATGTCATATTACATATTACCTTAACATGTAATATGACACGCTATGATTATTGCATTATACTTTTATCAGTGGATTCTTAATTACTAGCTTAATTACTGTTGCTTCCCATTATCAGTAAACAGTTCGGCGTTACCCATTGTAATGATTTACTATAAAGTAAGTCATCAAATTGAACAATTAACGATAATCCAAGCAATCTTGTTAAGTTGTTTTAAAGTTGATATACTGTAAATTGTTTAGGCTTTTATAGTTTTTACTTCGTATTGTTTAAATTATCGTCCAAACATAATTAAAATTATACTATAGCTCTGTGTATGTTTCCTTGAATTTAATTTAATATGTATTATTTCACCATCATTATGTTACGGTGAACATTGGAAACGCAAACACATTATATAATACATATAAAGGGATCTTAAAAGTAAACATTTTCAATTTATATTTATGAAATCAATATGATCTCCACCCACAAGCTGCATCAACTACCTCCTGTATTCTCGTTGGAGCTGATTTAAACATTGTCCAACGGATTCCCCCCCCCCCCCCCCTGCCCCCCGATCCCACTCCTCCCGCCCTTTCCAATCCTAACCTGAACCACATTCCACTCCACTCCATGATGGCCCACAAATTCTCTATTGGGTTCATGTCACACACCCTTGTGGACCAGCTAAACCCCGGATGGGGTCAGGTCAGGTGAAGGTATTGAAGGATAAGCCTTCACAACGGCACCTCGTAGCTACTTTCTACTTTTCCTATTTTCTGAAGAGTGTAGAGAGGGGAGAAGGGGTGTTGGAGAGAGACGAAGTTGTTATAGTGGCTTTGTTATGTGTGTTATTAGTCTGTATACGTCGTAAGGCTCAGGATGGCCATGACACGCACTGAAGACCGCAGCATCTCCTCAATAATGCTAATACCTTTTCTAGTTTGCCTGGACCAGTATGTGTGTGTGTGTGTGTGCTTGTGTGTGTGTGTGTGTATGTGTGTGTGTGTGTGTGTGTGTGCGTTTTATGTTATCATGTGTGAGTGATTTGTGCCCATTACGTTGTATGTGATCATGTTTGTGATGTGCGTTTTATGTTATTGGGTGTGAGTGTGTGTGTGTCTGATTGGTATCCTGTGTTAGTGTTGGTGTGGGTGGGTTGGTGCTTGAATGTGATGGACAGAGGAGAGAGGTTGAAGCGCCGTCTCCTCAAACATTACAAATTGTGGAGGTCACAAGTATATGTATTATCCAACTTATTCCTTAAGCCAACACAAATAACGTAAATCCTAAGTGTTATTGTTACACTTAATATATATATATATATATAAACAAATATAGACGTGTTCTTCGGGTATCGTATCTTAATTAGGAATAGGATATCTAGCGAGGCAGCGAGTAACAGGTGTTGTTCGCTGCCTCGCTAGTTATCCTATTCCTAATCAATATATATGTGTTACTTTTGTCATCCCTAACATTTATTATTTATTTCATAAGTCGTAGGCGTGTGCATAAACCTTTAACCGTCTTGGTGGTGTAATGGTTAAGGTGTCTAAAAATCTGTGTGTGATAACTCAGGTTCGAATCCCGGTGGATCACATACATGCTTTCATTAATTTCATTGGAGGCGTTTGGTGGTGTGGTGAAATTAATACAAAATAGATTATGGATATGTAAATTCAAAACAATCGCATAGTATAATTCTGCGTATTTTAGAAGGTATCTTTTATGTCCTTGAGAGAGAGAGAGAGAGAGAGAGAGAGAGAGAGAGAGAGAGAGAGAGAGAGAGAGAGAGAGAGAGAGAGAGAGAGAGGTGGGAGGGAGGGAGGGGAGAGGAAGCGGGTGAAGAAGGAGAGTTGGGGTGAAAGGGAGAGGGGGAGGAGGGGGGAATGGAAAGTGCAAAGGATAGAAACTTGATTGTCTGTGTATTAAATTCCATAAATAACGCAACACCTAATGTGTGTTACTTATTTGTGATCCAGCATGGGCTAATTTTATAATATAGCCTGTGTGTTATGTTAAAATAAACTTATTCTGCGTGCCGTGCTCGAACACACACACACACACACACACACACACACGTTTGACTCCTCCTCCTTCGAACCTCTATATTAACCCCGCCCCGTTTTATTAGAAGTGATTAAAGTGCCATCTATTAAAAGGTGAGTGAACTAACACATTGCCTCAGGCCAAGACAGCAGTTCTGTCGTAGTCTGTACAAGGGGAAGGGAGATCGGCAGGAGTGTTCAAGTTATAGAGGTATTAGTTTATTGTCAGTGGTTGGAAAGCTGTATGGCAGGGTGTTGATAGAGAAGATAATAAAGTGTACGGAAGTTGCAATAGGAGAAGAACAGTGCGGTTTTAGGAGGGGAAGAGGGTGCGTGGATCAGATGTTTGCAGTAAGACAGTTATGCGAGAAGTATTTAGAGAAGCATAAGGAGATATTTTGGGCTTTTATGGACTTGGAAAAAGTGTATGATCGTGTGGACCGTGAAGCAATATGGAAGGTGTTAAGGATTTATGAAATAGGAGGAAATTTGTTAGAAGCAGTTAAGAGTTTTTATGAAGGGAGCAGAGCATGTGTGAGAGTAGGAAATGGTGAGTTGAGTGAATAGTTTGAGGTAAAGGTAGGTTTGCGACAGGGTTGTGTAATGTCACCATGGCTGTTTAATATGTTTTTGGATGGTGTGGTGAGGGAGGTGAAAAGGAGAACTATGGGAAGAGGATTGGGTTTAGTAGGAAAGAATGGTAGAGATTGGGAGTTGAATCAGTTGCTGTTCGCTGATGACACAGCATTGGTGGCGGATTCTGATGAGAAACTGCAGCGGGTAGTCAAAGAGTTTGGTGTGGTTTGTGGAAGGAGGAAACTGAAGGTGAACGTCAATAAAAGTAAAGTAATGGTGTGTAATAGGGGAGAGCATAGGGTGAATCTAGATGTGAGGCTGGATGGGGAAATATTGGAACAAGTAGAGTGTTTTAAATATCTAGGAGGAATGATAAGCAGGAGTGGAGGTATGGAAGTGGAGGTAAAACAGAGACTGTGTGAAGGAAGGAAGGTTTTCGGAGCAATGGGAAGTATGTGGAAGATGAGAAATCTCGGAGTGAAAGAAAAAAGTGCACTGTATCAAAGAATTGTTGTGCCAACAGTGATGTATGGGGCTGAGACATGGGCTCTGAAGAAAAAGGAGAAAAGAGGGCTGGATGTGATGGAAATGAGCTGCTTGAGGAGTATGTGTGGAGTTACTCGTAGAGACAGATTGAGGAATGAAGAGATACGTAGGAGAGTGGGGCAGCAGGAACATTTGTCAGCCAGAATGGACAGAAGGGTGCTGAGCTGGTATGGTCATGTTGAACGAATGGGAGATGAAAGGCTTACAAAGAGAATATGTGAGTCAGGTACAAGGGGAGATAGAAGGGCAGGAAGACCCCCATTGAGATGGAGAGACTGTGTAAGAAAGGCTTTGGATGATAGAGGAATGACTATAGATCAGGCAGGGGAAGTGATGGTGGACAGGAGTGAATGGAGAATGCTTGTGAATAGTTGAGTGAACACGTGGTCATTTGGAGTAAGGGGTTGGGTGCAAGTTGGACTAAATAATAGTCCATCAGGCGCCTGGCCCGGGGAGACGATTAATATGAAGGGTGCGCCTGGAAGTGTGGTGGGAGGGCTTGTGGCTTTGGCTCCGCTGCATGTCTGCCTGCCGAGATCGGAACCTCTCCGGGTGGTCGGGGGCCGGGGGAGTGCTGGAGCGACCTTGGTGACCCTGGTCTCTGGGTCTTCTCCTGGGTGACCTGGATGTGTGTGCATTGGTGCTTTTTATCTGTGTTTATTTGTTGTTTTATGTTGTTTTTGTGTTTTCCCTGTTCTTGCTCTGTCTTGAGTCGGCTACCCCCAAAATGGGGATTGGGCCTTAGAATATAGATAGATAGATAGATAGATAGATAGATTCACGATTTCCAAAATTTATGAGAAAGTTGCGTTAACCATTGTGCGTGGAGAGTGTGACTCCCATATAATAATACGGTAATATCTCTCAAATAATTTATGTGCTAGGAAAAATACGCCATTTGTTGGTTGCAATCTGTGAGTTAGTATGAACACCAAAATGACCAAGCAGATTTGAATTAACATGGAAATAGAATTTCATCAATTTAGCTTAGTATCATACTTTAGTACAGCAGGAATTAACTAGGGAAGACAGATAGAAGGAAAGGAAGACAAAGAAACGACACCGATATTTAATGAACTACTACCACTACAATAGCAACAGAAATTTGTAAAATATGGAAGAAAAAGAAGAAGCAGAAGAAGAAGAAGAAGAAGAAGAAGAAGAAAAAGATGAACTCGAAAAATAAGAAGAAAAAGAAGAAGAAGAAGAATAGGGGAAGAAATAAAGGAAATTAAGCAAAAGATGAATCATGGGATTGGAATGAAGAGAAGGTAAGAATACTGGAGATGGAGATAATGTTAAACGGAGATAACCAGGAAAAGGTGGGTCTTACTAATGGACAGCAATGGAAAGAATCAAGACTGACACAAGCAGGTATAGAAGGAGAGAGAGAGAGAGATTTACATAGATACACTGGCCACACAGATCTTAAGATCCCTGCGAGGTGGCCAGGATTTAATCCTAGTAGAGATAGCAACCCTAAGAGAAAGTGGAAGGAAAGGATAGCAAATATGAAGGCTCTCTTCCCACTCTCCGCTCCCTCCGGCAATTTGCCGTACATGAAAACAGTTAAAAGTGAATAACCTTGCAGGGCTTGGAAATCGCCTGAAGGAACTCATTCCACTCACTAATAATTCTGTGGGTGAAGAAATGTTTAGTTATGTCTAGGTTCGCTTTCCTGCCTATTAGTTTTAATTTGTTTCCTCTTGTGGAACCTTCTTTGGCTATCTTAAATAGATTATTAGAATTTACGTTACTAAATCCTTTTAGTATCTTAACACCTTACGAGCGGCCTATGCGGTTTATTTATGTGTACCGCACAGCGGGGTGTTTTTAGCCAAAATAGGGCTGTTTACGTGATCATTTTCATGCCTAAATAAGACCCAGAACGTAAAACAAGTACCTATCCCTGAAAGGGCATAAACAGAGCTTTCGAATGACACCATAACGATCCTTGTATGATGGATAGTTTTCTTGCAATAACCGTGCAACGCGAGTGCAAAAAGCAGGTAATTCGGTACTTTCAGTACATAATTGAGTATGTAGCGAGTGAGAGAGGGAGGAGGGAGCTGAGATTTGTGTCAGTAGGTTCGCCGCGGTGGTCTGGAGCAGTCATACGCTCGCTAGTCTCCTGCCACCACTTGTCTCTCTCTCTCAGCCACATTACGTGCTGAAATTGCCACTCGACCTATGTCGAGCGCCGCCACATAGTCCAGCTTTATTTAACTCGACTTATGTTGCTCGCCGCTAAATAAGGGTTAAAACATTCTATCAGCTGTCCCCTTATTCTCCGTTTCTTAAGCGAAAACAGATCGAGTTCTCTTAACCTATGAGCTGCGACCGTCCTCATATGAGTCCGTACTGGTGGACGGCGACCGTCCTCATATGAGCCGGGTTTTTAAACACATACGAAAACCGCGGGTTATGAGTCAGGCGGCAACAAAATGGTGTGCGAGTAGTGGTGGTTGGCAACTCTCGATACCACCACCCGGCACACCCCAGCAGTGCGCGGGCAAGCAGTACACAAGCACTTGCCATGGAGCCTATACGTCGCTCTCCCACGCCGCCTGATTGACACATCCAGCCCTGCCCTTGGGCATCTCTACCTCCCTCCTCCCTCCTTCCTTCCCTTTATTGTCATTCATGCACCGTTTCTCACGCTAAAATTTCGCCTCTATATATCGTATATTGCGTATATGCGCCTTATTTCTTGCTATGTAATATTCAGATGGGTCGCCTATATACGTGCATGTACACTAGAAGGCTTGAAAGTGCTAAACTTACGATATATATGTGATATTTACATCAACCCACCCTCCCATCCCCTTGGTTCTACCCCGAGACGGCAGAATATACACGCGTGTAAATCTTGCCGCTCGATGTTTTTCTCACCGCGCGATGCCATTCACACCACATTTTTCAACTACGGACGACCCCCCCACCCCCCCAAAATTTTGTTTTGGTACACAAATATATATGGCTGGATGCGTGCTTGCATTCCCTACACGCTGAGGTGGTTTTCATCGAAATTGGTAAGGGTCGCCAAAATGGTCAACCTCTAGCAAGGGGCAATGGTGTTCAATAAGCTAGGCTAGCGCTTGTTAGGTTAATCTCTCATTGTATGCTTTATTTCTAAGGGAAAGGATTAACTTTGTTGCTCTACGGTGACTGGATTCGAGTTTCTCTATGTCTATTATTAAGTAAGGAGACCAAAAATGCACAGCATACTCCAGATGTGGCCTCACAATACTTATATATAATGGCACAACTGTGTCTTTACTATGACAATGACAATTTATTTTAATGAATCCTAATGCTCTAATTGCTTTGTTAGATGCTGCGGGGCATTGGCTTGTAGATTATAGATTTTCGTAAATAAGCGCTTCTAGGTTTTTTATTTGTGATACACTCTATCTTTTCTCCATACATGTGGTATTCGTATTTGTTGTTTTGGGAGCCTATTTGTAGTATCTGGCATTTATTTACATTAAAGGGCATCTGCCAATTTTCTGACCACTCCGATATTTTGTTAGATCTGATTGCAGGCTACTTCCATCGCTTTCTGAGATTATTACATTTCCTATCATAGTGTCATCGGCGAATTTGAAAATTATATTATTGATGTCCTTGTCTATATCATTAACCCTTAATTAGCGGCGAGCAACAAAAGTCGAGTTAAATAAAGCTGGACTATGTGGCGGCGCTCGACATAGGTCGAGTGGCAATTTCAGCACGTAATGTTGCTGAGAGAGAGAGACAAGTGGTGGCAGGAGAGTAGCGAGCGTATGACTGCTCCAGACCACCGCGGCGAACATACTGACACGAATCCCAGCTCCCTCCTCCCTCTCTCACTCGCTATATAAGGAATTGTATCGGGAAAGTGGCTAATTACATGCTTTTTGCACTCGCGTTGCACGGTTATTGCAAGAAAACTAGCCATCATAAAAGGATCGTTATGGTGTCATTCGAAAGCTCTGTTTATGTCCTTTCAGGGATAGATACTTGTTTTACGTTCTGGGTCTTATTTAGGCATGAAAATGATCACGTAAACAGCCCTATTTTGGCTAAAAACACCCCGCTGGGCGGTACATATAAATAAACCGCATAGGCCGCTCTTAAGGTGTTAATATATATTATGAACAATAATAGACCCAGTACTGAACCCTGGGGGACTCCACTAGTCACTGGAGTGACGGACTTCAATCTGATTCTACTCCATATATAATTACTCTTTGCTCTCTCTCTCACTCGAGAAAGAGAGATATATATTTACATAGATTTACATAGGTACACTGACCACACAGACCTTACGATCCCAGCGAGGTGGTCAGGACTAAATTATAGTAGAGATAGCTAACCCGAGAATAAGGGACAGTGGAAGGAATTTAGGAAAGGATAGCAAAGAAGAAGAGAGAGAGAGAGAGAGAGAGAGAGAGAGAGAGAGAGAGAGACAGAGAGACAGAGAGAGAGAGAGATAGACAGAGAGAGAGAGAGAGAGAGCATATTCCCCTGAACCACGTGTGTCCAAGTGTTTCACAGACATAGACGAGAGGGCCAATGGGTTCCAAAAAGTTTCCCCATCCCATTCCTCGCCCCCTCCACTTGATTCCAACATTCCGCGTTTCTCCTTATTCTTTCTCTTCCCTGATAGCAACGTTGAAGAGAGAGAGAGAGAGAGAGAGAGAAGAGGAGAATATGAGAGATGAATCTTAACCCCTACTGTACCGGAGGATACAGTAATAAAAGTCCCCCCCAATCCAAAGCAATGTGGCCAAAATGGCAAGATAGAACAACCTTCCATCTCAGGAGATGAAGGAAGACTGGCTCTCCCAGCCTTCAGTGGGTTTTATATAAGCTGAGAAGTGTTGCCATATCGAGAGCAGTGCTCAAATGGTTGTGGTACCAGGCACAGCCTGATACAGGCAGTTACGAGGAAAGTACATTACTGACGGCTCCCAGGATTCGCTGGGACTGGGAAGTGACTTATCTACTGACGGCTGGTAGCCGTCGCTGGGATTGGACGGGTTAAGATTGGGTAGGAAGATGATGATATGAAGACGCATAAGTGAGTTAACCCTTACTGCACCTGTGCCGTCTTTTCGCTTTACTCTGGCTACTATTAGACAATATTTTTCAGCTTACAAAGGGCCTCCAGCAATTAACAGGCTTCGAACTATCTCACTTAACTGTTTTTACTACCACAGATCCTTCTTAAACTGCACAAACACGTGTATATATGGCTAGAATCAAATGAAAAAGACGTTGTCGGTACGGTAGGGGTTAATGTCCTATTCTCGTTTTACTAACTTAAAGAAAGAAAGATACAGGGACTCAATGAGAGTGTAGGTTGTTGTACCATAATTTACACACCTGACAAATCAACTGAAGACAACTGTTATTTCGAGTGCCTAGTGTTTTTCCGTAATGAAACAAAATACATAAAACATGACAAAAGTCAATGAAGTATGACTAGGGCTTGTATCCATTAACTAACATAGTTATGTAAATATATATATTGAAGAAGAATTGCACATATAGTGCACAATGCAATAACATATACTGCACAATGCAATAACATATAGTGCACAATGCAATAACATATAGTGCACAATGCAATAACATATAGTGCACAATGCAATAACGTATAGTGCACAATGCAATAACATATAGTGCACAATGCAATAACATATAGTGCACAATGCAATAACATATAGTGCACAATGCAATAACATATAGTGCACAATGCAATAACATATAGTGCACAATGCAATAACATATAGTGCACAATGCAATAACATATAGTGCACAATGCAATAACATATAGTGCACAATGCAATAACATATAGTGCACAATGCAATAAATACTATATACAATTAGTATTAATATTAATGGAAGGACAGAGAGGGAGAGGTGCACCGAAGGAGAGGTGGAGGAAGGAAGTATATGGATGAAGGCGGTGCTGGTTGGGAGGAGAGGCGTCGACTGACTGGGGACAGAGGTGCATGGGGGTGGTTCGTTCGTGGCCACCCCTTCGGGGATCACGGCGTCAGGCAATAGATAGATAGATATAATAATATTACATTCATATGTTGAATGTTTAACAAGTGAAAACTAATATGTATAATCAGATTATAATGAATCTATCTAACTAATTAATATCACTCCCAACACCAAGCACCTCGAAATGAAATTAATAAAAGCATGTTCTCCTCCCCCTCTTGGGTAAGGGATGGTCCTATCCAGAGTGAGGTTTGGCATCCTCTATCCAACCTTAGCTGTTTCTGTCTGTCTCTTTAGTCCTATTTTTCCTTCTGGGGGTAGGGAGCTGGGAATCATCCTCCCCTTGTATAATTCTCCGACTCGACGAGACAGAAACGGGTGAGGGTATGCGAAAGTGATCCTGGACCCTGAGAATAGGAACTTTAAATGTTTATGTTCGGGCTCTGTCTAGTGTCGGCCACCCTCAGCAATGGAGTATATGCCTGAATATATACATACTAAGATGCGAACTACCACTTAGAGTAGTTGCACATGCTTTACCATCTGTCACGGGTTCCGTTTTACTGAGGGGAAGGTGTTGAGATAATACAAGAGCCAGGTGTACAAGTATTATTATTTAAATAATGGGTTGATAGCATTTCTGGTTTGAGTTATACAATGGAATACATCAAGACATCAATCATTATTCTTGAAAGCAATAGTACAGTAATGATATTCATATATACATAAGGATACACATGATTATGTACATTATTAACACATACTTAGAAGACTTAATAATGAGAGTGACTTCCAGTTAGACTCTGTGTGTGGTGGAATCCCTAGCTGGAATTTAGTGTAGGTGTGGCAGAGCTTTTTCCCTATAGCTACGCAGCGGTCTGACAACCTAGAGGTTAGACAGACATGTGACAATATAACTATATAGAAATAATTAACATTTATAATTTTATTAGGCAACTGGATAATAAGAATAAGCTACGGTGTAGGGAGCCTGAAAGCCAGGTCTCGACTATGCAAGCGTCTTAAATCACAGTAATAACTTTTAACTAACAAGTTACTAAAAAGCTTGGGAGCATTCTAGGTCCTAGAGCCAGGGAGCAATCTAGGTGTCCTTGCTTCAGGATTTAGCTGTTTTGCAAGATGTCAGGCCAGAGGGCACCTGTTGAAGCCAGTTAGCATTCAGATCTCAGGGAGGGGAGTGAGATAATTTTCCCCTACCTGGAATTAATACCTATTCACTTGTCCAGGTGCTCTCCATCCGAGGTATATTACAACGAAATAGGGCATGGTGATGTATAGGTCTCAGGTGTGTCGTAGGTCTGTTTGGTTCCGGCGAGGGGAGTAGGGGGGAGAGCAATGGGAGAGCCCTCCAGATACATCACAGGATACCTTCTATGAACCAATCGGGTTTGTTTTTATTTGTGGAGGGGGGGACAGGTATATTGTAAGCCTCATTTTCTATCGCGGTTTCCCACCTGATGTTGGAGGGGGGAGACTCGGGTATTTGGGCAGCTGCGAGGGGAGACTTGCCTGTTTGGGCCGCGTAGCGTCTCAGGTTTTGGTATAACACTATCCCCGTCCCGAACAAAGTCACATTCTCGTGGCTGGAAGGTGAACTTTTTTCGGTGAGGGTGATGGCCATGGGCTGCAGGTGCTGGAGGGCGTGGTACCATCTCTTCATGTGAGGCCCGGGAATGCCATCTCGTCTGACCACGATTAACGTTGACTGTCGTGATTCCCACTTCAAAGCATCGATAAATTGGCCAGGATGCTTGAGTCTGCGTTTCTGCCCCTCCCCTGAAATCCAGATGACAAATCTTACGAAAAACTTGGTGGATGAGTCTGAATGTAGGAGCTGAGGTGTTGACTGTGCAGCAGCTGGCAGGTGACTGGTGACCTTTGAAGAGGCACCTGGGTTTTTAAGGACCTCTGCGGATGCGGAGGTACTATTAATCCTTTATCTATTTTGAGGGTTAGATGCTCTGTTGGAGCGAGTCATTGTGTTAGTGGGGAGTCATTCAGGTGGGCTTTCTGGGGATGAGGTGGGTGGTATGTGGGTGTGGGGATGATGGGTGGGTGAAGTGGTAGGTGAAGGAGGTTGCTGCGATGTTACATCGCTGTGCGACACAGTGTTTGTGAGTATAGAGGTGTCATGTGCCTTTTGGCTAGGCACATTGCTAGGGATGGCAGGGTTTATTGGGATTTGGGAGGGGGGGTTTTAGGTAGGAGCAGGTTGTATGGTGGGAGTAAAGCCGGTATCACACAAGCGCTTTTCCCCTCAACATTTATATTCAACACTGGTCTGGCAGCTTATGAGGTAAATATTTCAAATATTTTAGTCACCTAAATTCATCTATCATCAGTCTAGTTTCCGATACCAGTGTAAAATATTCCAGAAATGTTGCCAGACAAATGTTGATTATCAAATGTTGACTATAAAAGCTCTTGTTTGATACCAGCTTAATGCAGGTTGGTTGGTAGCATTTGTTGGCTGTACGCTAGGTTGAGGTCCCCTACCTCAACCTAGTGTACAGTGGTGTTGAGGGGGAGGTTTATGAGGGAGTTGTCTGAGGTAGAGGAGGGTGGGTAGAAGGTGAGGTACTGATTTGGGGTAACTGTTGGTTAGAAGGTTGGTGTTGCGGAGGTGAGGTACTGGTTTGGGGTAACGGGTGGTTGGAAGGTAAGTGAGGTTTGGTGTCGTCGTTTGCTGTGCCGGGATTGGGTTTTGGTGAGAGGTTGTGGGGGGTATGGGAGGTTGCAGGGGTTGGTGGGTTCGATGGTAGTGGGGGAGGGGTATGAGGTGGTTGGGGTTGTGGTGGTGTGGGGGCGGTTATCCAGGTTAGATTGTTGTGAGGTTGTTGGGGTGAAGGGTGATGGGTTACCTCTATGGACTTGCCTAACATGCCTATTCCGGAAAAAGCGCGGTTCTCCGTTATAGTCTACCGTGACCTGGTAACAATTGGGGACTTTGATTATTTTGAAGGGACCTTTGAATTTCGGAACAAGTTTGTTTGTTATAGGCAGATTCGCTATCATCACTTGGTCACCACCGAAACGTCAATAAAATACCCTCATTGTTCCCTGATTAAATAGCACTGTATGAATATTCCCATATTCAAAATATGCTATAGGGGTGCAATGCCTGGTGAGTTATCTGCTCAACAGGTGGCGCTGTGTGTGTGTAAGTGTGAGAGTCCGAGTGTAGGGAGTGAGACAGTGAAGCATGGGAACAAGGTGGCTTCAGAGATGGGGTCGTTTCGGGCCATGAGTGAGCACCGTGCCTCATGTGAAGGCAAGATGGCAGGTGCTCGTTGTACTCTACGTGCTTCACATGTCTCACTCCCTAGACTGGAACAAGACCTCACGGGCTTCACTGTTCAGCGGTGAATGTTAAGGCTCTCAGCCTATGCCCGAGAGGAAGTAAGTTGGAATATAGAAAAAAAAAAGAAAAAAAAAAAAAAAAACCCCACCATGTACGGATTTCTCATCTTCTGGGTGTCGGCTGGCAAGTCCTGGCAGGATTGTAATTGTCTTAGTCTTGCCTTGATGTGCGTGACTGTGGGGTGGATATCAAGGGAGGGGGATGGGGGCCGTATGAGATGGCATAGCGGAAGTAGTACAGGGGCGACCCCAAAACGTTTTTAATTTGGTGTGATGCCATTGTCTCGTGGGGTTGAATTTAGACCCCACTGGATCATGCGCAACTGACGTGGTCAATCCTTCATATGCCCCGCAAGGAGTATGGTTCTGATCTGGTTATTTATAGAACTGTGACCTCGTTCGCAGATCGTGTCACCCTTTGGCCAATATGGGGATGAATGGGATATGTCGTAGCCCATTCATTTAGAGAGTGCGGCCCAGATTTGTCCCGAGAATTCCGGAGCGTTGTCTGTATGTAGGGCTTGGGGAAGGCGGAAGTTGGTTGAGCATTGCGTCTGCCACGGTTTTGGCGCTATGGTCTTTTACCGGAACTGCAATCAGTAATTTTGAGTATGTATCTACAAAGGTCAGCACAAATCGGACGAAGTTGAACACGGGGAAAGAGCCTACTGTATCGAGAGACAATAGTTGCCATGGCAACGTGGCGGTGATTGTTTCAGAAGGCCCGGGGGTGCGTGTGGTATCTTTGCCTCCCGCGCAAGCTATGCAGGACTCGACTGTTTGTTTGGCAAGGTGGTGTGGATGGGGGGTCAAATATGTTGCTTTGAATGCTTGAATTATTTTTGTGTAGCCAAGGTGAATGCCATTCCTGTGGTGAACAAATGACAAGGGTGTTTTTGCTTCGGCTGGGCTTAGAGCGATATGGCCGGTCCTTGTAAATATAAAATCTATTTAAGTCAGCGAGGAAAAAACGTCCTTTGGTAGCCAGTCTGGTTTGGCGTTCTTGTCCTATGTGGGCAATGAGGGGGGGGGGGAACCCAACAAGTATGATTTAAGATGCTGTAGTGAGCATACTAGGCCCAAGCATTCCCTCTTCATTGCGGCGTAATTTACCTCGGATTGTGTATGCGTGCGACTGGTGCACGCTACTATATTTTCCTTGTTGTTTTAGATGTTTGGGTGACTACCGCTCCAATCCCTAGTAGAGACACGTTCGTGTACAGGCGGAAGGGTTGGCTATAGTCGGGGAACACCACTATGGGCGCTGAGATGATTTTTTTTTTTAAAGTGTTGAACGGCTCTAGACGGGTGTCAGTCCATAAGAATTGTTTTCCTTTTGGGTGAGTTCGTGAAGAGGCTTTGCAATGGTTGCGAATCCTTTCACAAAGCGCGTCGGTAGTATGAGGCTAGGCCCAGATATGATTGCACTCCTTTGACTGTTTGCAGGGGTTGAACTTGGCTGATGGCGGCTAGTTTTTCAGGGTCTGGCAAAATACCTTGTTTGGAAATGACCTGGCCTAAGTAAGGTATGGATTCCCAGGTGAGAATGCATTTTGATGGTTTTAACTTAAGACCGGCTTGGCGGATGCAGGAGAAAACTTGCTTAAGGCGTTGGATGTGTTCGTACCACGAGTTGGCGAATACATTAATACATACATACATACATACATACATACATACATACATACAATTTTAAGACTGAATGCTCCACACATACGTGCAGTTTCAGTCTCTTGTCCTAATGGCGCATTCCAGGCAACTCTGTTCAGGGCTGCTTCACTTGTCAAGTTTTTGGATTTGAGATCGGCACGTATAGTCTTAACCCCGGTCTTCCTCGGTCCACCCCTTGGTGCAGCTCCCTCCACAATCACAGACCTGCATCTTTTCACCCAATTTTGTTCATCCATTCTCTCCACATACCAATACCATCCCAGTCTACTTGCACGCATCTCCTCGCTAATACTCTTTATTCCTAAACGTCTCCTCAACTCATAATTTGTTATTCTATACTGCAGCTTGGCCCCATACACCATCTCACCATTCTCAATTAATTATGTTCCATTCTGTTGACATTCTCTACTTTAACCCCTATTGTACCATAGGGTATTAGCATAAATGTACCCCCCAGCCTCAACCAATGTGGCCAAAATGGCTTCAGAGGCAAGATATAACAACCTCTCACCTCAAAAGATGGAGGAATACTGCCTCTCCCAGCATGTAGGGGCTTGGATATAAGCTGAAAAGTGTTGCCAAGGCCTTAGAGCAGTGCTCAAACATCGTGGTACCAGGTACGGCCTGATACTGGCAGTTACAAGGATCGTATATTACTGACGGCTGGCAGCCGTTGCTGGAACTGGGGAGTGATTTATCTACTGATGGCTCTCTGCCGTCGCTGGTACTGAACCGGTTAACGGCCCATGTTTCTGAGGCATACGTCATTGCACTTCTAACACATTAGGCATACACCTTTCCCTTCAAGGGGAGAATTTCATGGTCAGAATTGGCAGCAGTTCTCTGAACTTCCCCCAGCCACATCTAATTTTAGCGACAGTGGCAGCCTCGGCCCCACCACCGGCAGAGATGGTATCTCCTAGGTAACAAAACTTGTCCACCAGCTCCAATGACTCATTACCAATATTCACAGCCACAGGATCATCATTTAACACAAGCTCGCCCTTGCACACTACGCACTCAAATTTCTTGATTTCTGAATTATCCTTCGGCAGGTGTCCTTTTATCCTACTTCAGATTGATAATTCAGATGTTCTAAGCAATATCACCGTTACAGAGAGAGAAGTATTGAATTGTTTAGATAAACTCAAGGTAAATAAAACGCCAGGACCTGATACAATCTCGCCTAGAGTTCTAAAGGAAGCTAAGAATGAGCTCTCCAAACCACTGACATTACTATTCAATAAATCCTTGCAGTCTGGAACTATGCCTGATCAGTGGAAGCTAGCCAACGTAACACCGATATTCAAAAAAGGCAGCAAATCCCTACCCAGTAACTATCGTCCAATTAGCTTAACCTCAGTTGTATGTAAAATGCTAGAAACGGTCATACGAGACAGACTCGTAAATCACTTAGAGGAAAATAACATACTTAAAGATACTCAACACGGCTTTCGTAAAAAACGTTCCTGTTTAACAAACCTCTTAGACTTCTTCCACGATATCCTCAACCTCTACGATGAGAGTAAAGCTGTAGATATTATATACCTTGATTTTCAAAAGGCCTTTGACAAAGTTCCCCACAAACGTTTACTGCTAAAACTAAAAGCGCATGGAATACAAGACGGTGTGTTGAAATGGATAGAAAATTGGCTCAGCAACAGAAAGCAAAGGGTAGTCATAAACGGTAAGGCATCTAAATGGACCAATGTAAGTAGCGGGGTACCCCAGGGATCGGTACTAGGACCAATTCTCTTTCTAATTTACATCAACGACATAGATGAGGGTCTCACCTGCACAATCTCAAAATTTGCTGACGATACAAAAATTGCAAATAGCGTACTCTCAAAAGAACAAGTTGACGATATGCAACACAATCTAGATAAATTGTCATGTTGGGCCCAAATTTGGCAAATGAGTTTCAATGCGGATAAATGTAAAGTACTACATGTCGGATACCTAAATGAGAAAGCAAACTATTCGATGAATGGCACTCAGCTTAAGAATGTAAACAGAGAAACTGATCTGGGAGTAACAATATCGAGTAACCTAAAACCGAGTCAACAATGTTCAGAAGTTGTTAAGAAGGCAAACAAAATAATTGGCTTTATAGGCAGGTCATTTGAGCATAAATCCAAAGAAGTTATCCTAACCCTTTACAATTCCTTAGTCCGCCCTCTTCTGGAATACTGCGTTCAATCCTGGTGCCCTTATTACCAAAAAGATATAAACAAGCTAGAACGAGTTCAACGTAGAGTTACCAAAATGATACCTAGCCTAAAGAACAAACCATACGAAGAGCGTCTTAGAGAATTAAATCTATTTCCTTTAACCCAGCGCAGATTAAGAGGCGACTTAATTCAAGTGTTCAAAATCATCAAAGGCATCGACAATATGAACTGTAGTAAGTACTTCACTATCGACCAATCTAATTACACGCGAGGAAACGGTTGCAAAATTATTGGTAAATCTTTTAACTCGCACGAATCTAAGAATTTCTTCTTCAATCGAGTTGTCAACTTGTGGAATGGGCTTCCCCGAGACGTTATAGACTGCAGCACCGTTGATTCATTTAAATTCCGCCTAGACAAATATCTCGCATCAAACCCGCGACTGACTGCGTTTGTAAATGAATAACTTTATCCTCCCCTCAGTTACTAACCCATATGTCCCCTACTAACTTCCTAGTCCTGCCACGTTAGTGGCAGGGCAGTAGTTCCCTTTCCAATGTTCCCTTACCCACTCTAAACCACTGTTTGGACACTTGATCCTCAGTGTTTTGGAGGACAAGCAACCTAGAAGGGTCACTAGATCTGTTGTTGCTTGATTTCCTTTGTACTCCTTTGTACTCCTTTGTACAGCTCTTACTCCCATGGCGCACCCAACATCGACAGATGCTATACCGAATCGAGTTAGCGCCCACGCCCTTTCCACACACTGCACATGGGTATGCACTGCTCTTTTCCACATTGCCTTGTCTCAATCTACAATGCATAACCTTGGTTTTGTTAATATTGACTCTTAAGCCTTTCCTCGCCATGCCCTCTCTCCATCTCCTGATTTTGGCCTTAGCATCTTGCACATTGTCAGCTATTAGGACTAAATCGGCTGCATAAAACAGTTTCTACGGGAGTCCGGATCTAATATCTGTAGAGTGCCTCCAGGACCATAATAAAGAGGAGGTGGCTTAACACTGAACCCTGATGAACTCCAACACAGACTG
Source organism: Paralithodes platypus (assembly GCA_032716605.1). Lineage (NCBI taxonomy): Eukaryota > Metazoa > Arthropoda > Malacostraca > Decapoda > Lithodidae > Paralithodes > Paralithodes platypus. The sequence goes on along the minus strand of CM064509.1, from coordinate 48,045,154 downwards.
TAAACTCCTAACTCAGTACACCTTTCACCCTCACCGCAGTTCACGAATCCTCATAAATCTTCATTATCACACGCACCAGCCACTTTTCCACACCAAGTTTCCTCATAGCCTGTAGCACAACATCTCTAGGCACCCTGTCAAAGACCTTCTCCAGGTCTACAAACACAAAGGAAAGATCCCTGCCTTTTAGTAAGTATCTTTCATGTATCTGCCTCATTATGAAGATAGCATCGGTTGTACCACGTCCTGGTATAAAACCAAACTGCATATCATCAATGGAGATGCTTTGCCTGATCAAACCCTCAAAGACTCTCTCACAGACCTTCATGATTTGATCAAGCATTTTCAGGCCCCTATAATTACCTCTATCTAGCTCATCCCATTTTCCTTTGTATATATATTTACTATTACACTTTTGTACCAATCCTCACGGATTTTCTCATTTTTAATAATGGTGTTTATAATCTCAGTAACTAAGCTGACACCAGTTTCCCCTGAGGCTTTTATCATTTCAGCGACAATGTCAGAGCACCCTGGAACTTTACCATCCTTCATTTTATAAATTGACTAATTCCTTGAATGTGACGATAGTGCGTTGTTATGTGTGCAATTAGTTTGCTTGGGAAACAGATTAACTTACTCATGTAGTAATGTACACCCTATGTGGTGGATTGTGTTCTTTTATTAAATAAATGTTATCTTATTAAGCGTTATTTCCACATAGCGATTTTGATCAGTTATTTTGCCTTTATATTGTCTTTGTCCAAGTTTTGGTTTGTTTAGTTTGCAAGTTTTACATTTTAATTGATTGCGTCGCTCACTACAGCTGGTGCTATCAAAGGAGTGGGTCCAGATATTGGTTTTTCGATAATAAGCTGTTCCTTATCCCATTCAAACCCTACATTTAGCAATCGTTCATAGTGTGCCTTCCATGCTTCTCTGATTTCATCTGCTGCATACACAATCTTCCCATTATCGTTTCTAACACACTGTTTACCTATAATATCCCTACTGTCATTTTTAAATCGCCTAGCTAGGTTGAAGATCCCATTGGGATTGTCAGTGTTACACATTTGTTCGAGATCCAGGTCCTTAATGCCTCTTTAGCATTGTAAATAACTCTTCTGGCAGTGTTTACCTTCCTGGTATTCCTCCTTAATGCCTCCCTTCTTCCATGCTTTGAAGCATCTACATTTCTCTTTTTCAACATGTTCTACCTCATCGTTCCACCACCAGGTCTTATTCATGGGGTGACCCTTTATTTTCCCACAGATTTTGTCAGTGGCAGCGAGCAGGCTATGCTTAAGGAAATTCCATTGACTATTTACATTGCTAGGCCTAGCTTCCTTATTTCTATTCATTTCCTCCAGTTCACTATGAAACCTATCCCTAACTTCCTTGTTCTTCAGCAGCCACACTCTCCTTTTGGGCATGTAGACCTTCTTGCACTTAGGATCTCTGTATAAGCTCATGTCAAACACAAGTAGCTTATGCTGGGGGATACATTCTTCGCTCGGAATTACCTTTACATCCCGAACCAGTTTCCAGTCTATCCTGTTAACCAAGAAGTAATCTATCTGGCTACTGGAAACCCAAGAATTATATGTGACAAGATGGCTCTGTCTTTTCTTGAACTTCGTGTTACACACAACCATGTTGAGTGCAACACAGGACTCCAGTATATATTCGCCTTCCAGATACCTCCTTCCGTAACCATTTCCTCCGTGTACTCCCTCCTATCCATCTGCTGATGCTCCCACGTGACCATTCAGGTCCCCTCCCAGGATTGTTACTTCATTCTCCGAGAGACCTGAACTGACACTGACAGTATCATTCCAGAAGTCCTCTTTTATCCCTTTCTGTAGGCCAGCCTATGGGGCATATGCAGATATCCCATTCAGAATTCCTTCATCAACTTTCAACTTCAAAACAATCAGCCTTTCATCTAGGTACACTAGGCTAGTCTCCCAAATTAGGCCTTGGAGCACGGAGTCCATTAGGCGAGAAAAGGTGGCAGGGCCGTTGCAGACGCCGAACGGTAGCACATTGAATTAAAAATACCGGCCGCTGCTTGTTGAAAAGGCAGTCTTTTGTTTATGTTCTGGTTTAACGGGGACCTGCAAATTGATGGGGTGGTCTGCAATATATGCGACTTTCAGGCAGTTAATCGAGGGGGGCAGCAAAGCAGGGGAGGTTAGGCAGTGGGGGGTGATGTGAGAAGCAGGGGAAAACACTAAAGGTGCGGAGGAGGGACATTTTTTGGGTACCCATGCTTGGTGGTGCGGGTGTATCAAAATGGCAGCTGAGGTTGTGGCTTGGGCAATGAGGTGCGTGGACTGTAATTGATTAATTATCGAAGCAGAGGTGCCGATGTTTACAGTCAATTTGTGCATTGAGGATTTGCAGCAGGTCTTGGCCAAGGTAGCCGTCGTATAAGGTATCGTAGGAGTCTATAATGACAAAGACGTGGTCTACCGGGGGACCGTAAGGAGGAGTGATTGTAATGGGGTTAATTTGCCCTTGAATGTGCAGGAGATGATTCCCGGCAGTGACTAATTTCACGGATGAAGGCTTTAGTGGTCCAAACTTGTGACTCATTCGCTTATAAAAAGGGGCTTGGAGACATGACTGTCTGGCACCCGTGTCTACTAGTAAACGGATGGTGTATCCGTTGAGTTTTTATTTATGATTAATAGGTGGCTTATGCAACATGTTACAGACCCCCACAACCTGATAGGAAGTCAGGGGCTCCTCAAAAAAATCCATCTCATAGGATTGTTCGGCGGGTGAGTATGCAGGATTGGGGAGCAAGGGCATGGAGGAGGTGATAAGTGTTTGTGGAGAATACAGAGGGGGATATTGGGAAAAGTCCTGATCCGGCTCAGTCGCCGCAACACGCTTGGTGTTCCGGAGAAGTTCGCCGCTGCAGTAGGTGGTACCCCTGGCGTTTTGACTTGAACAGTTTTGGAAGGGTTGTTGTTGTTGTTGTTCCCCATGCTGCCTGGCCGAACAGCCCCAAGGCCCCGAGCAAGGCCAAGGCCATAACCGAGCGCCCCCACAGAACCCTACCCGCCGACCACAATAAAGCCTGGCTGACCGAAGCCCCTCCATGGCGGGGAGCTGAGGAGGGTGCGGAAATGCCCGGGAAACCAAAGCCCCACCCAGGGCCCTGTGCCCCTCAGCAATTATGAAGAGAAAGTTGAGGGGCAAGGGAAAAATGTGACGCTTTGGCTTCCAATCTTGGTAGATTGGGAGGTCAATCCACGGAATCTAGAAAATATATAAGTAAAAGGAACAGTCAGAGTAAGCTATGGGTATGGCAGAGATTGCTCAGTTCTCACTCTGATAGACCTGCCCATCACCACATGACTAGAACCCAATTCTCTCAGCATCAGCTAGGAAAGGCCCTAGAAAGCCGCCTTTGGCGGGGGGATAGCTCCCCTATTTCAACCCTTTTCGGGGTTGGGCACCCGCCGTTTTGGAAGGGTTGGTACTGTTGGTGTGATCTGTTGCGAGCCCACCAAGTACGGAGGCGACAGTTACCTTGGCAGGACGAAAATTCATAAAGGTTGATCGGGGTCATGCGGGGATTGATTGTGTTATTCCTGGGGGTGGGTGTATGGTGTGGGGTTGGAAGGGTTTATGGAAAAATTTGCATGATTGTTGCGAATATGGCTGAGGGCCCGAGTGTGAGACAGAAGGCTGAGTTTGGGCAAAATCATATGGTGGTTGGGCAAAAGTATGAGGGACCAAGTGAGTGGCAGAAGGCTGATGGGGGTTGGGGGTCTGGGACGGTTGTTGCTGCGGGGGGACGAAAGCACTTGCAGAAGGCTGAGGATGAGTGGGGGTGCGGCTGATGGTGCAGAGTTTTGTCGTGGAGGTTGGGGATACTGACAGGAGTTTCCTGATGGTTAGAAAGTCTTCCTCGGTTGTGGTGACCTAGTGATTGGCAAAATACTGCCTTACGTTGTCGGGTATTATGCGTATGAGGTTATAATAAATCACCTTATTTACTTGATCGGCATCAGCCCCGACACAAGCTATTTGGGTGTACTTGCGAAGTTGCATCATCGTATCATCAATATCACCGGTATATGTCACAGCATGTAGCTTGTTTAAAGCAGGAACACAACCCTGAGGCGGTTGAAGGGTGGCAGTAATTAGAGCTCTGATATTTTCTTAGGGCATCTCGGTGGTGACTGTTCCGGACAGCCGAGCGTATGTCCGGAATCCTATGTTGGCTAGGAAGGTGGCGTTCCTTTTGTTTTCGGGATAGTTCATGGAAATGGTGGGGATGATCACCTCCAAGTATGTGCTAGTATCCATGGTGTCTGGGCAAAAGGCCACAATGGGTGGGTTGGATCCTCCCTCTGAAATAGTGACTGTACTTGATTTTACGTTAGAAACAAAGCAAAAACTTGGAACTAAACCACTATTAAAGAGCTCACTAATTACTTCCAGCCTCGCAGAACATCGCTGCCACCAGTAAGATGCCAACTACCACTTGGAGTGGTTGCACATTCTTTACCATCTGTCACAGGTTCCGTTTTACTGAGGGGAAGGTGTTGAGAGAATACAAGAGCCAGGTGTACAAGTTTTATTATTCAAATAGTGGGTTGATATGCATTTGTGGTTTGAGTTATACAATGGTAACGCATGAAGACATCAATCATTAAACTTAAAAGCAATAGTAGAGTAATAATATTCATATATACATTAGGATACACATAATTATGTACAATATTAACACATACTTAGGAGACGTAAGAATGAGAGTGACTCCTAGTTAGACTCAGTGTGTGGGGGAATCCTCAGCTGGAATTTAACTCCTTGCGACATATATGACGCGATCGCGTCATATGGAACTTATAACCAAAAACTCATATGACGCGATCGCGTCATATGGACTTACTACATGCCTCTCCAATAAGTCCATATGACGCACTAGCGTCATATGAGCTCAGTAAGTCCGATAAGTTAGCTTACGATAAAACCGTTGGTGGCAACCTCAGCCACCTCCGATAATTCTAACGGCCGCAGTGTTGTTGTGAGTGTAGTGCGAGGCAGTGGCAATGATACCGGGGCTCCCGCCTCCTTGGACTTACTGGAACATAATATGTCTGAAGGAGTTAAGTGTAGGTGTAGGTGTGGCAGAGCTTTCCCCCTATAGTTATGCAGCGGTCTGACAACCTAGAGGTTAGACAGACATGTGACAATATAACTATAGTGGAATAATTATTTACGTTAAGGATAGCGTGTGCGTGTCTTAATAGGCAACTGGATAATATGAATAAGTTACGGTGAAGGGAGCTTGAAAGCTAGGTCTCGACTATGCAAGCGTCTCTTATCGCAGTAATAACGTTTAACAAACAAGTTACTAAGAAGCTTGGGAGTATTCTAGGTCCTAGAGCCAGGGAGGAATCTAGGTCGTCTTGCTTCGGGATTTAGCCATTATGCAAGAGGTCGGGCCAGAGGGAACCTGTGGAAGCCAGTAAGCATTCAGATCTCAGGGAGGGGAGTGAGATAATTTTCCCCTACCTGGGCTGAATACCTATTCACTTTTCAAGGAGCTCTCCATCCGAGGTATATCACTAGGAAGAAGGGCACGGTGATGCGTATGTCTCAGGTGTGTCATAGGTCTGTTTGGTTCCAGCGAGGGGGGTATGGGGGAGAGGAATGGGAGAGCCCTCCAGATACGTCACAGGATACCTTCTATGGACCAATCGGACGGCTGCTTGGGTGATGACGTTAGCTCGCTGGGGTTGGTGGAGGTGAGGTTCCGGTCGTCCAATCCGCGGCTGGCCTGGGTGTGTGATGTCACGCTGAGGTCTTCTAAGAGACGCCGCCTCTTTGGTGTGGGGGGGTTTGCGGGGATTTGTTTTGATTTGTGGAGGGGGGGGGGGGGGTGGAACAGGTATATTGTACCCATATTTTCTATCACGGTTTCCCACCTGGTGTTGGAGGGGGGAGACTCGGGTATTTAGGCCGCTGCGAGGGGAGACTTGCCTGTTTGGTCCGCATAGCTTCTCAGGTTTTAGTATAACAAATACATACATACATGTCCTCCTCCCGGGATTCGAACCTGGGATACCACATAATGATCTTAAACACTCTAACCATTACACCACCAAGACAGTTAACCCGCTGAGGACCAGCTAGTTTATAATAAATGTACCACCAGGGACCGGCTGTTTTGAAAAAGAAAACAAAATCCAGAAACAATAGCGAATAGGTTAGGAATGAAGGAAAAACCACAAAAAAACGATCAAAAAGCTCAAAAAATGGTCCTACGAAGCCCCCAAAGTCGATTTTACAAGAGTAAAAATGTTAAGGCAAATACACCCAAAATACCGGTTTTTGCACGCTCATGCGCACGCGGTTGGACTTCGAGAGTTTTCAACCATCGTCAAGGTTGCGTGGGATACTTACACAGTTTCCATACAAATCTGATCCCTCTAGATGCCATAGGACCGGAGTAATTGGGACCGGACCGGCCAGGACGCATGGTTTGCGTCGCTGGGGTTTTGCGTTACATACATTGAGGACGCATGGTTTGCGTCGCTGGGGTTCTGTGGGTTAAAGGTTAATTATATGACTACGATTTTATATCCATTTATCGAATATTGGATATCAATTTAATCATGTACTCAGACCCAACTGCTCACTGAATAGCGTAATGTTTAAGTGAAAGGAAAGAATAATTTATGGGGCACAGATATCTAAGGACCAACCTCGCTATAAAATGTTCCTGTTACTATAGGAATAATAATAGAAAAGAGGCCAAAAATGTTGCAGACATTTATAGTAAGAGTGGTAGATAGCATTCTAGAGCATTTTGACGGGTTGGTATCATGGGCCAGACCAATGTGGTCATTTCTGCCTGGCTAGATGTATGTATATATATATATATATATATATATATATATATATATATATATATATATATATATATATATATATATATATATATATATTTCATTTTTTCCTATGTGTATGGAGGAGACAAAAGGCAGGTTGTCTGTAGCGAGTATCTCCCCCAAAGTTAAAAGAGTGACAGAGCCAAATTCAAGGGACGTTGTAGTCCAAATGCCTTGACACAGGAAGTTTAACCCTCAACTCGCGGTGCCCGTTTTAAGAACATAAGAACATAAGAAAATGGGAGTCTGCAGAAAGCCGATTGGCCTAAGCAAGGCAGATCCCTGTCCCACACAACCCCAAATCAATTACAAAGCCCAATTATAGGCTCAACACTCTAATTCCCTGAGGATCATCTTACCAAAACGGTTAGAGATTAACACAGGATTATGGGGGTCTGCAGAGCGCTGATTGGCCCAACCCGGCTGATCCCCCTTCACACCCAACCCTTCTCGTCCATATGCTTATCCAATTTTATCTTAAAGCTCCCTACAGTTTTAGATCCCACTATAGCACTTGGTAGTCCATTCCACCCATCTACAACTCTGTTACCAAACCAATATTTGCCTATATCTTTTCTGAAACGAAATTTATCTAATTTGAAACCATTGGTACGAGTTCTTTCGCTATCACTGAGCTTTAGTACATTTGTCATGTTCCCTTTGTTAATCCCACTAACCCACTTGAACACCTCTATCATATCCCCTCTAACTCTGCGTCTCTCTAACGAATGTAAACCTAATTTCTTCAACCTTTCTTCATACGGAAGATTTCTAATATTATGGATCATTTTTGTCATTCTACGCTGTACTCTCTCCAATGAATCTATGTCCATTCTGTAATAAGGACACCAAAATTGGACAGCATAATCCATATGGGGTCTCACTAATGACAAGTAAAGTTTTAAGATAACATCAGCAGTTCTGTTACTCACACTCCTAGAGATGAACCCGAGAATCCTGTTTGCCTTATTACGAACGCCTATACACTGTTTTCTAGGCTTCAAATCATTGCTAACAAACACACCTAGATCTTTCTCGCAGTCTGAATTTTCTAATTCTAAATTAGCTAGTTTATGTTGAACATTTGTTTGCATCTTCCCTATCTTTAATACCTTGCATTTGTCAATGTTAAACTTCATCTGCCAATTTACTGACCATTCATGTAAGGTATCTAGATCCCTTTGGAGGCACTCTATATCGCTATCTGAATCAATTGATCTCCCCATTTTAGTATCGTCTGCGAATTTACTTATCCTACTAGTTATACCTAGGTCATTTATGTATATAAGAAACAACAGGGGACCTAATACCGATCCCTGGGGGACACCACTTTTGACTGCTCCCCACTCTGACTTGGTACCATTTATGCTGACTCTCTGTTTCCTACCAATTAGCCATGACCTAATCCATCCCAACAACGCCCCACCTATTCCATGTGCCTCAACCTTTCTCATCAATCTCTCATGAGGGACTCTGTCGAAAGCTTTACTGAAATCTAAATATATAATATCGTATGCCTTGTCATTATCTACTGCTTCATATACCTCTGAGAAAAAAACTAAGCAAATTAGCAAGGCAAGAACGTCCCTGAGTGAATCCATGCTGAGAAGAATTTATTAAGTTAAATGTTTCTAAGTGGTTTCTCATTTTCCTAGCAATAATTGACTCTAGTAGCTTTCCTATGATTGAAGTGAGACTAATGGGACGGTAATTGGATGCTATTGATTTATCACCTTTTTTGAAAATCGGAACTACATTTGCAAGCTTCCAAGCTTCTGGAACTATACCTGTTTCTAATGAATTGTTAAAAAGAAATGTTAATGAGTAACTTAACTCATCTCTGCATTCTTTTAATACTCTGGCATATACCTCATCGGGACCAGGCGATTTCTGAGGTTTCAGTCTGTCAATTTCCTTAAGCACATCATTTCTACTTATAGTAACCGTACTTAACCTATTTTCTATACTATCGCTATATACCTTACGGACTTCTGGAATCTGTGCCAAATTTTCATTAGTGAAAACGGATAGAAACTGACTATTTAATGTACTGCACATTTCTAAATCATTTTCTGTCATTTCTCCTATCGAAGTTTTAAGGGGGCCTATTTTATCTCTAACTTTAGATTTATATAGCTGGTAAAAAGCCTTAGGGTTATTTTTTGAGTCATTGGCTATCCTGATTTCATAATTTCTTTTGTCTGTCCTTATACATTTTTTAACCTCTCTGGATAGATTCTGATAGTAAGCAAGTAGGTGAATTTCGCCTTTCTTTATTTTTCGATATATTCCTCTCTTTTTCCTAGAAGGTCTAATAGTCTATTATTCATCCATTTGGGTTGGTTCTGTGTTGATCTAAATTTTCTGTTGGGGATATATTTATTTTGCGCATTGTGGAGTGAAGAAATAAAATTATTATATGTAGCTGTCAAATTATCCTGAGTTAAGACAGGTATCTGAGAGAGAGTATGTTCATTAGCGCACCTGGGTCCACTTAATAGTTTAACCATAGGATCGACTCTTAAGGCTCGTCTTAATCCACCATAATTGGCTTTTCTGAAATCTGGGATAAGTGTCGTATTCTCTTTAGCCTTTCCTGTCCATTGTATGTTAAAATAAATTGATTTATGATCACTATTTCCTAGTTGGTCTCCTATCTCTACATTATTTATCATTTGTTCATTATTACTGAGAACTAAATCGAGGATATTATTACCTCTAGTAGGCGAGTCTATGAATTGAAATAAAAAACTATCCTGTACCGCCTCAATAAACTCTTTTGAATCTGAGTCGACGATTTGATGCTGCCAATCAATATTCGGAAAATTAAAATCCCCCATAATACACACATTGCTAAACCTTGATGCTATTTTCACTTCCTGCCGTTCACTTCCTTTTTTATGACGGGAGATAGAATATTGGCCACCCCTGCGGCACCCGTCATATGACGGGTGCCATTTTGAGGCCATTATGAGCCCTGAGAGAGAGAGAGAGCATTGGAGAGATGATAGGTGGCCTTGGACCTCTCCCCACAGCGGCGCGGAGTGCACTGACATTCCTCTCAGACCTCTCTTTCTCACACACCCTCCCTCGCACTGGAAAAAACGTCCAATCCCCTATTTTTACCGATTTTCCCCTTCCTTTACACAATCATTGCAAGATAAACAGAAATCGTACAGGGATGATTCGGATATCATTGGAATGCTCTATCTTTGCACGTTCAAGGATATATGATTGTATTACGCTCTGAGTCTTGCTTATGCATGAAAAAGAGGATGGAATGAAGGTCATTATCGGCAAATATACCCAACAGGCGCTACCATTATTCACCCCCTCCCCCACACTCTTAGAGAGCTAAAGCAGTCTATGTCATATGATGAAGGAAAGATTGATTGAGGGAGAGAGTTCTAGCGTTCACTTGTTGAGTAGAAGAAAGACTGAGAATGTTTGCCAATTCTTGGGTTGGAGAGCTGGACAGATGTTTTTTTTCTTCTATATTCCAACTACTCCATCTCAGGCATAGACTGAGAGCCTGTACATTCAACCATTATGATCGGTGAAACCCGTGAGGTCTCGTTCCAGTCTAGGGAGTAAGACATGTGAAGCACATTTTAGCTGCAACCAGCCCCTGCCTTCTTGCCTTCACAGGCTTCATAGAGCTTAGGTGCTCACTCATGGCTCGAAGCAGCCCCATCTCTGAAGCAGCCTCGCCCCAGTGCTTCACTGTCTCATCCCCTAGACTCGGACCATCACTCTCAGAACGGGCTATTGAGCAATAAACTCACTAGGAATTGTCCCCCTGTAGCATATTTTGAATATGGGAATATTCATACAGTGCTATTAATCAGGGAACAATGAGGGTATTTATTTGGCAGTCCGGTGGGCTTTGTGGTAATGCACTGATACTAGGTACTCGACGCAAGAGATGGGGTATACACTGAGAGAGCTCTGAAGAACAATGGGTATTGCAATAGTGATAGAAGAGTGAATGAAATGCAACATTGCGGCGTGTAGAAAGAGATTGTAAGAGGAGGCGAGTTGATGAGGTGAAATGCTTTTGATACTACTATATATATATACAGTATATATTGAAGATAATTTTAGTTAAAGAAATTTAACTATACAAATGAACACGAATAGTAATACAAAACTACTACTACTACTACTACTACTACTACTACTACTACTACTACGGTTAATGCTAATACCATACAAATAAAAAAAAATCCAATCATAAGAAGGAAGAGTAGAAGAACAAGAACAAGAAGTAGAATAAATAAGAATAGATGAAAACATGAAATATAAAATGAGAACAAAAACATCAACGAAAAACGGGAATAAAATACATCTAACCTCTAAAATACATCTAACCTCTAAAATCAAACCCCGATTCTACGCTAGCACTCAAATCTTCCATCAATGGTTTGTTTCAGAAGCCACTTCGAGCAATCTCTTTACCCGCACCAATATGGCTAGACTCTCTTTTCCTTATCCACTGTAGATTGAATTTTTGTTGTCGCCCAACCTCCCTACCCCTTATCTCTCTCTCTCTCTCTCTCTCTCTCTCTCTCTCTCTCTCTCTCTCTCTCTCTCTCTCTCTCTCTCTCAGAAGGAAAATAAATAAAAAAGATGAAGAAGAAAGAATAAGTTGAATAGCAGAAACCGATTAAGTGGTTGGATAGAGATAAGTTACAGTAGATGAAACGGAGCTCCATTTATCTTTCTCCTCACACTATTTCTCTCCTTCACTCACACGCACACAGAGTAGAGCCTGTTTGGCCTTCTCACACCGCCCCTTCCTTATCCAGGGCCCGATAAAAATAGCATAAAACTTCTATGTTCGAGGAGAGGCTGAATAACGTTTGGAAGTCTGACAGCATTCTCTCTCTATGTCTCTCTTTCACTCACTCATTCTCACTCTGTCTCTCACTCACTCTGGATAGAGAGTAAGTCTTTGCAGTCCTTGTAGTCTGAGAATATTCTTGATCAGCAGAAGCTCGCCAACGTAACACCGATATTAAAAACAAAGGCAGCAAATTCCTACCTAGTAACTATCGTCCAATTAGCTTAACCTCAGTTATATGAAAAATGCTAGAAAAGCTCATAAGAGACAGACTCATAAATCACTTACATAAAACACTTAGAATTATATTTATTTCCTGTTATTTCAGCGAAGATTAAGAGGCGACTTAATTAAAGTGTTCAAAATCATCAAAGGCGTCGAAAACATGAACTGTAATAAGTACTTCATTATCGACCAATCAAATTACACACTGGGAAACTGTTGCAAAATTGTTGGTAAATATTTTAACTCACACGAGTCTAACAATTTCTTCTTCAATCGAGTTGTTAACTTGTGGAATGGGCTTCCCTGAGATGCTATAGACATGCAGCACTATTGATTCTTTAAAACTTCGCCTAGACAAACACCTTGCTTTAAATCTGTGACTGACTGCATTTGTAAATGAATAACCTTTTTTTTCCCCTCACATTCATCAAGGATTATTGCATATATAAATAACTAAGATGTCACTCTCTTTTCCCCAGATACATGAAATATCACTTATAACAGAGTTAGGTTACGAACCCAACTGTCCCCTAAAAAAAAAATGTCGCGGATATTAGTCCCTGTGCAGTATTTCCCCTTCCAATTTTCCCTTACCCACTCTAATTAAGAACAGTTTGGACACTTAAACGTGTGTTTTAGAGGGCAAATCCCCTTTGATGTGTCGCTAGACCTGTTGTTTCTTGATTTCCTTTGTACCCCTTTGCACTTTGTACTTTCACACTCTCTCTCTCTCTCTCTCTCTCTCTCTCTCTCTCTCTCTCTCTCTCTCTCTCTCTCTCACTCGCTCTCTCACGATTAATAACAGTGTTCACGATTAATAACAGTGCTGCAACCCGAGGTAATGGAATTGAATTAATTAGAAAAAAGGCATCCTTAGATGTGACACAACATTTCTTCACATACAATGTGGTTAAAGACTGGAATAGTTTACCAAGGGAGGTGGTCGACAGTAATTCAATTGATACATTTAAGAAAAGACTGCACGATCATCTGATGAAGATTGGATTGATATGAATTAATCAATAGGCATGTGTAATTTCCCTTTCAAACTAATTTCTATCTATACTATATAAAAACTTTTCTTGTGGGCATTTCCTGACCCATAAGGTTACACTTCATCCTATCTTTCGTAGGTACGTCTGAATAGCCGGAGGGAGCAGAGGGTGGGGAGAGAGCCTTCTACTTTACCGTCCTGTTCTTCCACTATAAACTGTCCCTGTCTAGTAATATTAAGGCCGGACCACCTAGTTGGGACCGCAAGGTCTGTGTGGTCTGAGTATCTGTTCAACTCTGTGTAACTCTCTCTTTCCCACTCCCTCTCTCTCTCTCTGTTTTTCTCTCTCACACACACACACACGCACGGACGGACGCACTCTCGTACTCCTATTTGTTTTTTGTTTTTTTGACAGTACGCTAACATCAGTTCATAAGCGTTCTCCACGTAAACTAATAACAAAAAACACGATATGGCTCATATGAGGCATCTAATGTTGTTCAAGCGTAATCACTATCCGGAACTTCTTTCTCCTCCAGTTGTTTTGTGCAACATATTTCATAATTACTACCCTTCCTATAACGAACGTCTCTCCACTGCTACATCACTATGATTTATTTGCTGGTAACCTGTTCCAACTCCTAATAGTTACCTCAAATTCCATTATCATTATTTTGTTTTCAATAAGCATATCATTACTGTATTATCTGTACACTATAATAATTTAGCTTCGAAATTTTAGATTGCAGTTTTCCTAATATATTTTGAAGGATGTTATTTGCATGAAGATAACAACATATACAGTAGTATATGAACAGGAAATAATAATATTTGGAATCATACTTAGTAAGTCTTTTATTATTACTATGTTAAAAATAAATCTTGGTAATCGCATTTCCTTCAAGAATAATCAATTGAGCTCCACCCGCAGAAGTAACGTTTGCAACACCCAGTCCCAGGCATTTTGATGTATCCTTTTTTTTTTTTTTTTACATTCAACAAAATGTGGTGGCTCAGGGTGGTCTTTGTCGGCTGCCAACTTTGCACCACTTCCTAAGCTACCATGTGTACAAAATCGAGATCCCTACGAGCTTTTTGGGAGGCACACTTTTTGTTGTTTAACACGTAAACGGCGGCAAAGCTCTTAAGAGGTTTTACTGGGCGACGGCGGCAAAGCTCTTAAGAGGGAGGCCTAAAAAAACAGCCCCAGTATCACTAAACATTTTTTGTTTTCCCTATACCTCATATCACTCCTCCACATCCCCTCCTTCCTCCCTTTCCGCTCCCCCTTCAATTATCACCTATGTTCCCTGTTATTCCCTAATTCGTTGGTATATTTTTGTGCTAACATTAGCAAACTGTGTGGAGGATGTGCTTACGTGCCTAGAGGGTGTGTTACATAACCGAGTGTGTGTATGAGTAGGCTCAGTGTGGCTTGAGGCCTCGTGGAGGGAGGGGTAGCCTCAATTTTCTCCATAATTCATGAATGGGCTGGTCCATCTATATTCGCGATTTTGACCAGAAAAATTATATTTTCAATTGTTTTATTGTTGTTACAGGTTACTATCTTCATAGTGAAGGTAAAATAGGCTCATATGAATAAGTAATAACTATATTTATCGTAACATGACGATTATAGGCCTGAATGGAGCCTATATGCTCGCCCATGGGGACCGGGTTCAATACCCCCCCCTCGCTGTTACCGGGTTAAAGGCGAGAATAGCCGACATACAATGACCGACGTTGGGGTTGTGGGCACCATAAGTAGGCATCAGCCAAAGGACATCGTTGGGGCTGGATGGTTAAATTGTGTGAAGAGAACACAGCTGGGCATTACCCACTTTTCTATATTTCTCTATTAAATATTACTTATGTATAATGGCTAAACAAAATATTGAAAATACGAAACCATTCTTAACCCACAGGACCCCAGCGACGCATGTGATGCGTCGGCAATGTATGTAACGATAAACCCCAGTGCCGCAGCACCTGCGTCAGCAATTTCGACCTTATATACTTTTGCCCTATGGTAGCTAGAGGCTTGAGGATGGTATGGGATATACATTATGATGTTGCCGAACAGTGGTGGTACTAGGCAACCCCCTAGTCCAGCCGTGCGGGTTGGTACGGGTGGATGGGAATGCCAGTTTACCCACTATCTTACAGCCACTTTCGCTCCTATTTATTCTTGTCCTATGATAGCTAGAGGGTTCAAATTTGTATGGGATATACCTTATAATGTTGCCCAATGGTAATACTTGGTATTACCCAAGTCCAGCAACGGTGGGGAGTGGGGAGAGAGAGCGCGGGAGGAGGGAGGATGTGGAGGACTGGGCCACCAGACTCGCCAGTTGTCTTGTGTAGTTCATGGGTGTCGGACTTACCTCGTCGCCTCGCGATGTGTATCGCTCTCCTATTGCTCCCCATAACATAGTTGACTCCCCAATAAGTGAGGAAGAGGAGGAGGAGGATGACCCAGACCCCATGGCATTCCTCTAAATTCCACCAGGCCATTGTAGGGGTCAGAAGAGAGAAGAGAGAGAGAGGGAGAGGAGAGAGCTTAGGAGTGTGTCATGCTGCTATGTACAAGGTCTTCCCCCACACCCACACTCTCCCCACCTCCCATACTCTCCCCACTAAAACTACAATGTAAAACCCATATATCTAAGTCAAAAGTGCCCAAAACAATGTGTAAAACTCATATTCTAACTATAAAACATACGATAAAGTATAAAATCAATAAAAAGAGTATGTGAGAGAGGCATCATGAGAGTGAAAGTGATGAGAGATAGGGTGAGTCACCTGTGTACGTGCGTGCGTCATGGACCAAGATGGCCGCCAGTCGCCATGGTAACCAGGACGCGCGCGGGGCTTGCCATATGTGGGCACTTATAAAACTTATCACACAGCACTTATCATACTGTAACATCACTTACAATGACATTATGTGATACATCTTGGTAATATATGAACTATGAAGTCACACGTGATGCTCGGGTGGTGTAAATAACCGTCACTCGAAAACTGGACGCATCGTACATCTGCCATGCTGCCGCGTTCAGCTGTGAAGTGCCGGGCAGGAAGTTTGAAGACCGCCCAGCATCAGCGGATGGTTGAAGCTGCTCCCCCCCCCCCCCCCCCCAAGACCCCCAAATGACCGAGGTGAGTGTTTTATTTGTGGTATTCTTTATTTCTCACCTATTTCAGCTATTTAAGAAAATAATATTTTTTTGACCGTATCGGCCGGTCTCACAGCTTTCACAACGTACTTTTATTATTCGTTACCTGGTGCTCAGTGGGTTAATCATGTGGGATTCATTGATGTCACACACAATATAATACTGTAGTACTATAATAAGCATGCCATCCCAGTATGTTCTCCTTGCCACAAGAATATTAGAATATTCTCAGCTAACCTGCTCCTTATAATAGTTTAAAGCCACATATCCTCAGACAAACGCTTTCTTCCCTGCCCCACCTTCTTTTATTACTGGAAGGGAAAACAAACCTGCTATCACATAATTATATCCCTCGGGACAAGATATTCAGATTCCATGTAAATGAGTGTAAAGTTTGTTGACAGGTTTGGGATCCCCCTTCGGAAGAGGTTTTGGATTTTGGAGCCAAGTTTTGGCGATGTTGAACATTATGTAAATCTTCCTTCTCGATGGAACGGGTGAATATGTTTGGTGAGAGATAGAGAGAGAAAGATAGACGGAGAGAGAGAGAGAGTATTGATAGAAATATGAAATTAATGAAGAAAGAGAGAAAAATATATATATTTAAGACACGTAAGTCATTATAATTAACAAGCCAGAATTTATCATAAGTAAATTAGAAAGTAACTAAGTATTAAGGTACATGTGAACGAAAAAACTAACTATATTTTAAAAAAGTACAGTAAAACAACAAAGCAAACAAATATGGAGTGTGTTAAAAATTACTAAGGATTGGGAGTGCTAGAAATTTTAACTTTAACAACATGTAGGCGTCATTATCAACTCTGCGAAGCAGAGTGGTATTACGCACACATATCCCACCCGTATACAGTACACCACCAACCAGCTTGTCCATCGTCGTCGTCGTCGGTCGTCGTCGTCCGTCTGTATGTCCGGAAACTCTTCCTAGACCGGGTTCAATGGATTTTCATCAAATTTCAAAGGTATATCCATTTGGTCAATGCGAAGGTAAGCCAATTTTTTGTACATTTATGGTAAAGGATAAGTTCAAATTTCAAGGTTAAAACTAAGGTAAATATTTCATATTTTTTTTGTTTTTACTCAAATATCTTCATTTTCACAATACAAGTTACTAATAACCTTGATATCTTATTGACCAAATTATAGATAAATATTTCAATGAGTAAGGTCAAAGGTCAAGGTCAAAGTTGAAAATAAGTTTTGTACTAGTATTTCTTATACTGTTAGATTTTCACTAAGCTTACTGTGTTTATTCGGAATACTTGGGCGAAGGTCATACAAGAAACTATAGAATTCCATATGGAAGGTCAAGGTCACAGGTCAATGTCAAATATAAGGTCAATATGCTAATTTCTATCATTTTCAGGCATACTTCTCAACATTTTGGTGAGATAGTTGCCCTATAAACGAAAAGGAAAATAATTAATTTTGAGACACATATCATGAAGGTCAAGATAAAGGTCAGAGGTGTAGATCAACTATTATATAGATATATATAAAACTAACTGATGGGTTTTAATGAACTTAGGCATGCTAATTTGATGTTCCTAGTCAAAATCAATGCAAAACAAACCTCTTAAATAAAGGTCAAGGTCACAGGTCAAGTTCAAAAGTCAACTATTATTATAAATGAAAAAAAAAAACATACTCAAATTTTGTAAAACTGGCTGTGTTAGTTGCTTATTACTTAAAATATCTTATTTACCAAATATTAGAGAAGTATTTTAAAGAGTAAGGTCAAGGTTAAAGGCCAAAATAGGTATTAATAGTATATCTTATACTATCTGTAAAATTATCACTAATCTTATCATGTATATTCGGAATACTTAGGTCAAGGTCATACAAGAAACTATACAATTCCAGAAAAAAAAGGTCAAGGTCACAGGTCAAGGTCAAATATAAGGGAAAAATGCTAATTTCTGTACTTTTCATGCAAACTTCACAAACTTTGGTGAGGTAGTTGCACTTTAAATGAAAAGGATAATAATATATTTCGAGACACATATGAAGGTCAAAATAAAGGTCAAAGGTCAAGGTAAACTATTCTATTAATATACAGTAGGCCTATATGGAACTAACTGATGGGTTTTAATGAAATTAAACATGTGTGTTTGATTTCAATGCAAACAAAAAATACTCTTAAATAGAGGTCAATGTCACAGGTCAAGGTCAAAGGTCTACTATTATTTTATATTAATAGAGATTACTCAAATATCGGAACTCTGGCTGTGTTAGTTGCTTATTACTTAAGTAACATATATGTCAAGTTTTATATAAATATTGTAATAGTTAAGGTCAAAGGTAGTGGCCAAAGGTCAGTACAAGAGTGTTCGTCATTTTCCCTAAACTCCCAATCCTAGACTGTTTAATGAATTGTCACCAAATTGTCTGAACAAATTCAGTTGGTCAATGAGACGACCATCCAAATATAATATGTTTTTTTTTTTTAGTCAAAGGTCAAAGGTCAAAATTACAGTGTATGGTCAGTATTTGTAGTCTATAAGTTTTTCATACAAATTACACCATATTCATAATGCTATTTAATACTAACATTGGTGTTCAGCTAACTAAATTTTTGATAAAACAAAATTTGAGGTAGAAGGTCAAGGCCAAAGGTCAAGGGTCAAAATAATTTGTTTACTAGAATTACATATTAACTGTAATATTCTCACTAGGTATATCATGTAAAATCGGTATACCCAGGCCAAAGTCATACAAGAATAAACATAATTCCATTTCATAGGGCAAAGTCAGAGGTCAAGGTCAAATATAAGGTCAATATGCTAATTTCTTTACTATTCATGCACATTTCTCACAATTCGTTGAGACAGGTATGCTGTAAATTAAATTAACATTTAAAATGTTCAGATATCATGAAGGTCAAGATGAAGGTCAAAGGTCAAGGTCACCTATTTCTATAATATCTAATTGGCAATAACTAATTGGCAATCTTTAATGAAATGTTTTCACGCTTATTTGATTTTCCAGGGCTACACCAATGAGAGCAAAAATGTAATCCTACATAAATGTCAAAGTCACAGGTCAAGGTCAAAAGTCAACCTTCATCATCAAAATTACTCATATTTCGATAAGCTGGCTGTTAGAAGCATTTTACTTAAATACCATACAGTATATACAGTATATATATAAATTTCATATAAATATTCTAATACTTAAGGTCAAAGGTCAAGGTCAAATATCATAAGAAGAGTGTTAACAATTTTCCCTAAACTTTTCCTAGACTGTTTAACCCTTTCTGTACTGGCGACCTTTTTTTTTGTATCATATTCTAACACCAATTAGACGCTTTTGTGGAGCTTAAGAAGGATCTATGGTAGAAAAAGGGATAATTAATATTGTTGAAAGCTGAATAAAATCGTCTATTATTATCCAGTATAACATGAAAAGGACAGAACTGGTACTGAACGGGTTAATGTATAGTCACCAAATTTTGAAGGCAAATTTGGTTAGTCTATGCGACAATTGTCCAAATATTGTATTTTTGTTATTCAAAAGTCAAGGTGAATGGTAAAGCTTACATATTATGGTCACTATTTATTTCTTATATAATTTGAATATGAATTACACCATATTCATAAAACTACAAAATGGTGTTACACTGATCAAATTAGAGAGTATTAATCCAATTGTTAAGGTCCTTTATTAATATATATATATATATATATATATATATATATATATATATATGTATATATATATATATATACCTGTATATATATATATATATATATATATATATATATATATATATGTAAACCGATATTACCAAACTGATTAAACAACAATTTAAGAATTATAGGTCGCAAAACTGTTGTTGTTTTGTTTTGATTATTTCTATGTTAGGCAGAACTGCCTGTAGCAAGTGCCTCCCCCAGAGTTAAAGGAGTGACAAGGCCAAAATCAAGGGACGTTCGAGCCAAAATGCCTGGTCACACGGAGTTTGAAACAATTTAAGTCATAGGAAGAGGGAAAGACTGATTCTGGGAGAGAGTTCCAGAATTCAGCTGTTGGATAGAAGAAAGAATGAAAATAATGTTTCACTCTTGGGTTGGAGAGTTGCACAGAGTAGGGGTGGGATTGTGTTGCAAGACGGGTACTACGTACCGTACGTAGAGGAGGTGGTATACACTGGAAGAGCTCTGAAGAACACTGATTATTGTAGTAGCGATAGAATAGCAAGAGAGATGCAACAATGTGGCAAAGAGAGAGTTTCCAGAGAGTTGGTGAGTGTACGGGAATTAATGATATGAAAGGCTTTCCTTTCCACTTTGTCTAAGAGTGCAGTGTGAGAGGATCCTACCCACACATGTGAACAATACTCAATACAAGGATGCATTGTGCCCCTGTACAGAGCAAGAAGAGGTAAAGAACCCCTTGAGGCGGTTGAACACACGCAGCTTTTGGGAGGCTGCCTTAGCAAGACTGTTAATATGGTCCTTCCAAGATAGAGCAGAGGAGATGAAGGATTGATTTTTGTATTGTTGAAGTATAAGGGATAGTCCTCTAGGAGTTCCCGACGGGTAGTGAGATGGAGGAATTGGGTTATGAAAGCATTAAAGGCAACAAGGCATTCTCTGCCCCAAGATAAGTGTTGTATGGCTTCATTACGTTTGTTTTTGAGAGATTGCTGGCTGGGGCGTTCTGGAAAACTAATTGAGTAGTGTAAGGTAGAGTAGTCTGCGTATGAATGGATGGAACTGGATGTACAGTTGAGAAGATCAATTTTGAAAATTAGAAAGAGAATGGGAGATTGGACAGAGCCCTGAGGAACACAGGAGTTGATAGGATGAGGAAGTGAGCGATGGCCGTCCACAACCGCAGCTATGGAACGGCCGGAAAGGAAATTAGAGACAAAGGCACAGATAGAGGGATAAAAACCAAAGGAGGGTAGTTTAGAAATTAAAGATTTGTGCCAGACTCTATCGAAGGCCTTCAATATGTCTAGTGCAATAGAAGAGGTTTACCGAAGTCCCGAAAGGAGGATGACCAAGAGTTGGTAAGATATGAAAGAAGATCACCAGTTGAGCGACCCGTAAGGAAGCCATACTGGCAATCTGAGAGTAGATTATGAGAAGAGATATGCTTAACCCATTGAGGACCAGCGACGCACTGTTTGCGTCGGCAATGTTTGTAACGCTAAACCCCAGCGTCACATAAGGTGCGTCACGGTTAATTACTCTGGTCCTATGGCACCTAGAGGGCTGAGATATGTATGGGAACTGTGTAAGTATCCCACGCAACAATGACGATGGTTGAAAACTCTCAAAGTCCAACCGCGTGCGTGTGAGCATGCAAAAACCTGTTTTTGTCTACCCCTTTCCCCATGTTAATTCCGACTTTCGGGCGCACCGTAGGACCCCTTAATGACGTAGGGGATCGTTTTTTTGTGGGTTTTCCTTCATTTCTAACCCATTCCTGGTGTTTTCTGGAAAAAAAGAAAACAAATCACAACCTGCTGGTCCTGGGTGGTACATTTATTATTAACTAGCTGGGGTTCAGTGGGTTAAGAAATTTGGAAGCAAGAATAGTTTAACAAACTTTAGAGATACTAGAGATGACAGCAATTGGACGATAGTTGGAGGGTTGAGACCGGTCTCCTTTATTTCTAACTATCTATCAATTTATTGCCTGACGCCGTGATCCCCGAAGGGGTGGCCACGAACGAACCGCCCCCATGCACCTCTGTCCCCACTCAGTCGACGCCCCTCCCCCCAACCAGCACCGCCTTCGTTCATATACTTCCTCACTCCATCCTTCCACCTCTCTTTTGGTGTACCTCTCTGTCCCTCCACCTCGCTCTCGTACACCCTCTTAGTCATTCTCTCGCTTTCCATACGTTCCATACGGCCGTACCATCTCAAGTTGCTCCTTTTCACACTTTCCAGCACATCTACCTCCACACCACACCTCCTTCTTACTTCCTCATTAGTCTGTCTATCCCTCCATGTAACTCCGCACGCACTTCTTAAGTAATTAATTTCCACTGCTCTCACTCTTGTTCTGAGTCTCTCAACCAACGTCCATGCTTCGCTTCCGTAAGTCAGTGTCGGGATTACCACACTGTCATGCAAGGACTTCTTCCCTTCCATACTGACTACCCTATTTCTTGTTACTGCTTTCAGCATTCCTACAACCCTCTTCCCCTGTTGTACCCTCTCCCGCACTTCTTCATCCATAGTCCCATCTTTACTCAACACACTGCCCAGATACTTAAAAGAGTTGACGATCTCCATAGCCTGACCGTTCAGCTTCACCTCACACTCTGTGACTTCACCCCTTTCGAAAACCATAACCTTGCTCTTCCCCGCATTTACCTTCAAAATCCGTTTTGCACACACTGTTCCAAACTCATTTACCAGACCCTGCAACTCCCATTCATTATCACTCATCAGAACTGTATCATCCTCAAACAGCAGTATAGGTAGCTTCCACTCATTTCCCTCCCTTTTCAGCGTTACACCAACATCCACTGCTCTTGATAGTATTTCTTTCATGACTCCATCCATATATACAGTAAACAACCACAGGGACATCACACACCCCTGTTTCAAACCAACATTAAGGTCAAAGAACTCGCTCTGCTCACTCTCCACACGTACTGCCGCCTTTTGAGACGGGTTAAATGAGAGCAAACTTCCAGCAAGAAGGGAAGACATTAGCGGAGAGACAAGAGACAAAAGAGTTTGCCTAGGCAGGAAGTCAGCATGGAAGCACAAGTACAACGGGAGAAACACTGTCCGAACTGTACGCCTTTTTAGTATTAAGCCCAGAGAGGGTAGAAAGTAAATGTTTAGAAGAGATTAAGATATTAGGCATAAGTAGGAGAGAGGGGGGTGGAGAGGGAGGAATACCACCGAAATCATCCAAGATGGGGTTTCTATCAAAAGTGTGAGCGAAGAGTTCAGCTTTGTCAGAGGAAGAAGTGATGGTTGTGCCATCAGAGTGGAAAAGGGGAGGGAAAGACGAGAATGAAAAATTGTTGGAGAGGTTTTTGGCTAGATGCCAGAAAGCTTGGGAAGAGCTAGAGTTGGATAGTTCAGTGCATATATTATTGATGAAAGAGTGTTTGGCTAGTTAAAGAACAGATTTGACTTGATTCTGGGCAGAAACATAGGAAGAATGAGGTTCTTGAGTTTGAAGGCGTCGGTACAGTTTGAATTCTTCCTTCTTGTTGCGGATAGCAGTAGAACAGGTGTGAGTAAACCAAGATATGTTTGCATTAAAGTGAGAGCCAAATGAGATAAATGATTTACAATATAAGCAGAAGGGTTAGATGTAAGAAATAAATCAAGAATGTTGGGCCGATCTCCGAAGCGATCCGGGATACTGGTGGGTTCAGGAGAACATAATGTCCGCCTGGCCTATTTGAGAATACATATATTTTTTTTGTTGTTTATATATATATATATATATATATATATATATATATATATATATATATATACAGTATATATATATATATATATATATATATTTTCTTTAATACATACGAGGTTGAAAGAAATGGCAATTTCTGCGTTGGAAATTTTATTATTCAAAGTTTCCAGGTCTCTGATGAGTTTTCGCTGGGTGGCAGGAAGTAGATGAAGGAGATGAGCAAAATTGACGCGTTTCACTGGACAACCAGCATTATCAAGTAAGGAAGGAATGATAGGTAAACAGGAAGGGTATATAGAGGGTGGAGGATCAGAGGAGGCGGAAAACAGGGGGCAAAAGGCTGCTATTGGTGGAAGGGAAAACTAGGGGGGTACCCGCTTCACGCATGCGCACTGGATGCGGGATGGTGGTCGATAGGTGGGGTCGAAGCTGATTGGCTGCGTGTCGAGGGGCGTGGCCTAAGTTGTGTGGCGCCTGCAGAAGACGAAGCTGAAGGAGGTAGCGCGGGGGGCTGCGTCAAGGGCACCGGGGGGCGAGGAGGGGTGTTAGGTCCTGTAGGGTCCAGCCTTTTGGCAGAAGGAAGGATCTGAAGGTCCAGAGTTTGGTTGTTGATGTTGGGATGTAAGGCTTGGATATATAAAGCTTCGAGAATAGGTAATCTCCTTGGGTCACTTTCTTTATCGAGTATGGTGGTGTGTTTCTCTAACTCGTTGCGTGTGATACCAATATAGGAATGACCTGGTGGGTGTCGGCCCAGGTAGAGCAGTGCGTGAGGGCTCTCCTAACATAGGCGGAGATGGAGGATAGAAGATAACGGCGGGGGCATTCACTATCACCGTTGAGGCATTGTCCTGTGAGTTGGTTTAATGTAGACGGTGGTTTTGAACCCATGGTCGTTCAGAGCTACGAGGATGTCGAGGAAGGGCAGTTGTCCATTGTTAGATTTTTCAAAGGTGAAGTTAAGTCCGGAGGAGGTCATGAAGCGACGCTGGAGTTCCTGTAGTTCGTGGAGGTCCTTGATTTGCACGAAGATGTCATCCACGTATCTACAGTAGACGGCAGGTCGTTGGCCAGGAGCTCTTCCTCGATGGTACCCATGAAAAAGTTCGGACCTGGAAACTTTGAATAATAAAATTTCCAACGCAGAAATTGCCATATATATATATATATATATATATATATATATAACTAATTCAAAACTAAACGTTAAACCAAACTGAGTATCAATTTAAATATAAGTAAATAATCCGGAAATCATGAGATACTTTATTGTGTGAGAGTGAAAAAGGTTTCAGTACATGAGGAATAGCTATCAAGAAAATATTTATGAGGACACAACCATGAAAAAGAATACGAAATAAACGGGGAAAGCTGAAGCACTGAAGATACAACGGAAGAAGAAACAATACACAAGGAAGGCATAACAAGAGGAATAACAATATACTTTGTACAATCTGGTTGTATGTATGTCTGTATGTGTATGTGTGTCAAACAATGACGTAAGCATTGATGACAAGGGCTACATATAAACACAATAATACTATTATTATCGTGCAAATAAACAGGCAAGCAACAAAGACTATTTTCTCCGTAACCCCAAGAAGGTCCGGCCATGATTGTAAGTAAGTTAGGGGCAGGCCCGGCTAAATCTGGCTACAGAAAACGAAGAGGGAACGGAGAATTGGCCGGAAAATAGAGAAAATCTGCTGCTTATTACATGGAGAGATAGAGAGAGAGAGAGAGAGAGAGAGAGAGAGAGAGAGAGAAAACATTGAATATAGGTTAACATATTAGACGATAGAACAACTTGTTAGATCAGTCTTCACATTATCTTATTCAATTCAATTTGTGGAGGTTGTCTACTATTATCAATAAATATATATATATATATATATATATATATATATATATATACAGGGTGTATTTTAAAAAACGTTTACAGCCTTCAAGTACTAAGTGCCGATTAAAAAAACAAGTAAACTTTATTATATAATTACATAGAACATAATTAATAATTAATTATTTATAGGAGATAAAGTAAGATGTTCAGTGTCGTCCAAGCATGTGCTATAATCCAAAAACTCGCATTGGTCTCTTCCCCCCCCCCCCCATCTCCTAGTTTATACCAAGAAATGTTGGATTATAAACATAATTACTTTTCGGGGTGAATTAATTAAATTAATGCTTCCTTTATAAACCGTTTACAACTAACATTATTTTCTGTTACAACCAAACAGTTTGTATTTTTACTTCAACATAGGAAAGACCGAAGGCATCTTGGATGAAGCAAATTACGATCCTCAACTGGTCTGCAGACATTATTTTCATATGTTAGTAAATGAAAGCAATATTCAATGATAAATAAAACCAAACAATGTGGGCATTACAAAGTTATTTCCTAATGATATTTAATGTATTGTACAATCGTGTACATTAATGCATATACAAACTTATTCGAAGCAGTCTCGGGATGAATCGAATCTCCTTACTAATTTGTTCTGGGTACAGTATTTGTATTTCAGAAATTTGTTTAATCAGTTCGAGACTTCAAAATCGATCATAATTAATTACCACTACTGTACGGTCGCGCTAATAAGTCACTCCCAGCTGTCATTACGTTTGGCTTGCTCTGTGCTATATTAATGTCTGTCAGATGTTGAATAGGGTGGGTAAGTGTAGGAAAATGTTTGTATATTTCACTCGATATGAAGAAATGAATCTTAGATATTGCTGATACCAATTATTGATCAAAACATGCTTGGTACCGAGTCATCACTTATTAGCGCGATTGTACATGGTCATTACAGTGTAATAAGAGGAGATTAATTGAAATCATTTTCATTCCCACCAACTGATGTTCACAGTTGTGAGAAATCAATCATGCCCAATATTTGTTATCTTTGATTCTATTTAACCCTCTCCGACATATGACGCAATTTTGAGCCTATTAGGGATACTTTAAAGCCTTTATTACCATCAGGGTTTTTTACAAACCTTTATTTTAGTTACTTCAACCTCTGCAGTTGTCTTTGAGTTAGATGTGGGCAGAAAACTAATTTTGGAGAGGTAATAATAAGAGTGAGAGAACTCTATTTCTTATTGCTAATCTGGCAACCTCTGCGTCATATATGTCTGAAGGGGATAACAAGACATAACACATTTCCGTGAATTTCATTCAGCCCCCAATGAATCTATGAATCAAGAACTATGCTTCATAAACGATTGAATGACCTTCTGCTGCGTTCGGATACCCGACCCAGACTTGGACATCAGCATTATACTCCGTGACTAGAGTTTCAAATATTACATATTTTGTTACGCTAATCTGTTTCTAATAATAATTATTTTTCTGCTAACCACATCATATTATCACCATATTCTACGATACTTTGATTCGTAATTACTAATGTGTGAATAGGTAAACCTATCCGTTCCCTTTAGTTAAGACCGTAGTAAACATGTTTATCATGTATTAATTATTTAGTATTATACTCGTAGTCGTAACCCTGTTTTGCTATATTTCTAAATATGCATATATATCACATTAATACAAAAAATCTGGGAAAATGTGATACAATATATGTTCATTTTCCATTTTACAATGTGTTCATCATAGTCTGTAACAGTTTTTAATACACCCTATATATATATATATATATATATATATATATATATATATATATATCAATCACCAGGGCGGTGATATCAGGACCTTTGGCATAGTGGATACGGTAACAAACGTCAACCCTGACATTCTAAGGTCGAACCATTTCACGGGCATCACATTTTATGGTATGTGGTGTTATACCTAGCTATTATTTTCTGCGTCGTGTTATACTATCCGTGGTCAGGATTTTGTGCCCAAGCTATTATTCATTGTATTGAATCATATCTTCCGAATCCAATCCTACCGGATCCAATAGGTATGACCGAATATGTTTAGCTCTAGTTTCTTTAGTACATAATATTATACCTCTTAATTTTATGGTGCATTTCTCTTTTCATTACCTTATAAGATTTATATTATGTTTGTGTTGTCCTTTTAAATTCTTCCTTTCCAATTCCTATGCATATTTATCTCGATGCCTTCCTTTTCTCCCCTTCTTACATTGGATCTGCTGTTGACTTTTCTATCTCTAACTTATCTCCCTTCATTTACATAGCACTTCTTCCCCCCTCATTCTGTCTGATCTTTTTTCCCTCTTTCCCTTTCATCCTTCCCTATGTCCTTCATAATTTGACAGTATTAACTAGTTACACACCCTTTCCTTTCTACTCCTTACTCTCTGTCATCCTTACGTTTTTTTACCAGATGAGCAAACGGTATGATGTATAATTTTAGATTATCTCTTTATTCATGGTGAATAACAATTGTAATCATCAATTGAAAAAATAAATACAAATAAAATGCAGTCGACAAATAGACAAAATATAGATAAAACCATGAACCTGTATTGCTGCAGAACTGCATATCAAACTTACAAATAAAATGTGAATCGTATTAGGGGTCATTCCACTCAAGTCTATTGTTGCTGGTCCTATCCAGAGTGATGTTTGGCATCTTCTACCCAACCTTAGCCGTTTCTGTCTGTCTCTTTTCCTGTAATACTTTTCCTACTTCGGGGGCAGGAGCCTAGGAATCATCTTCCCCTTGTAAAGTTTACCTACTAGACGAGACAGAGAAAGGGGCGAGGGAACGCGAAAGTGGTCCGAAACCTAAGAATTGGAACTTTAGATGTTGTTTCTGTTCGAGCTCTGTCTCGAGTCGGCCACCCCCAGCTATGGGGTACGTGCCTGAGTATATACATACATACAAGTATATACATACACATATCATATTGCTATATTTTCTTTTGAAATGGCTAAATATAACCAGATGGATATTTTTATGTTCTGTTCAGGCAGGCCTGAAGTACGCAGAGTACATTTCATATCATTATGTTCTATTATCCTGTTCACTTCTTCTTTCATCTATTCTAAAGCCTTTAATCTTTACACCAATATTGTTTCAGCACCTCTTCTTTTAACTCTCTTCAATGACTTGCCATTCACAGCAATAATTATATCACACCTTCTTCTCCATTGATTTTGCAGCCAGTACAAAACATACATGTTTTATTATGTGAAGTATGTGGTACAAGCCTTTCGCAATTCTTTAGAAAACATATTACATAGATATCTAATTTAATAGAGATATGTTTTACACTCTTTGTTATACATACTCAGTAAGATGAAGAACGCACTTTCTCCGACAAATTTATCAAATCTTATAAATTGAAATACATATATTCACAATAATTGTATATTAATTGTACCTTTAATTTAGTTCATTTTTGCCTTAATAATAAAAGACTCTTGTTAATGCCAACTATTTTTTTACCCATTTGCATGTAAACCAAAACAAGAGAAAATAAAATAAACTGTAATTTGGTCCCATCTACTTCCACTCTTTGTTCCACTTTCCTCTTATTTCCAGCCATTATTATCTTCCTCTTGTTTTATTTTTTGTTATCCTATGTTTTCTCTATTTTCCAGGCTTTGCAATATAAAAGTGTTTTATAACAAGTATATCTTTGCATTACCTCTTCTTTCCACCCTCCTTTCGCCATCCCCTCTATCTCGTAATCTGTATTATTGTTTCAGTCTAGTTGTAATGGTAGAGACATGACAGAGATGGAAGAAGGGCGTAGTACAAGGAGAGAGAGCGAGCGTGGTTTATATATTAGGTGTATCTTCTTTTTGTGTGAACCTCAGCCTCTCATCCTCTCCTCCTTCCAAACCCCAAACCCCCGTCAGCATCCCACTCATAATTTCCCAAGAGAACACAAAGAAATAAACTAGAGTCGCTGCTGGTGTGATTTACACGGGTTTTGTCTGTAATACTACCAGCCCTCTCCTCAGGCTGCTGCGAACAAGGATAATTATGTACTGAGTAACCTTAATTAATGTACGTACGTGCACAAATATATTTAATGTTGTGTATTGGGCAAGGGACAATCAAAGTGGACAAGGTAGATTATTTGCATTTCATTCTAGGTATACTGGTACTCATACATAACCTAATGAAGTTAATGATGTTCAGTATAAATTATTTGGTTATTATGATTACTTATAAAATAAAGTAATTGATGCCAACTGAACGTTGATTCAAACTTAAGACAAAGAGAATAACATATATATTATCCGGAAAATCATAAGCAATATCACTATTGAAAACTTCATATTTACTAAAGCTTAATCGAATCATTACAAATAAGCATATTAAATGGAATATTTGACATACATGAATGACTATTATTTGAAATATTTGATAGAATATAGCTCTAGCACTGTATATCACTGTAACAATATAATACCATATAATGTTGATGAATGGCATAATCATTGCATTGATATCTGCATGAGCTTCAATTGGCATATTTATGAGTGAGAAGTGAATGCATTGATATATTTGTGTAACATCAAAGGTACCCACATATCTGGTGATAATTGTATCCAGTGAACTTGTCGCACTCTTGTCAAAGAGAGGCTTTACCATGTGTGGTGGTGGTGGTGGTGGTGGTGTGTATGTGCGTGTGCTTCAGGTTGTCAGTAGTGTTATCTGTGTACGTATGTGTTTGCATGAGTATAGGTTTATGGTACTGTACCATACGAACAAAAACATGAAACTAAAATTAAAAGAAAAAAGAAAAAAGTAAGTCAATTCTAACACGCCCACGCAAGCACTAGAACACACACGCGCACAGACACACCACTAAATTCCCACCCCCTCCCAACACACACACACATTAGACCATTAATATACAGGCTCCCAAAATTCTGGTGCAAAAAGTAATCCCAGAGGCCTCATCGACAGAGCGGGGTGAGAGGCGCAGGGGCCACTTGCCAGTGTTTAGTAGGGGCCGGCCACGGCCTTCTATATACAAGGCCTGAGCGCTGGTCCGTGACGTCACAAACCCAGGCCACCCTCGCGCTGGGTGGCGGGCTCACACTCCCACATATTCCCACTTATACTCTTCATATTTATGCTTGCTCCTCGATATATAATTAAACTGACTATGTAACATTGTCGTTGTATTAAGTAAATATATATATATATATATATATTTGATTGGTCTGAAATTGTCCTGTTAATATATATTTCATTTTAAGTTCATTTATGCAATAATTGGTTACCTCAATCATTGCAGGGGTTGTATGTTTCAGTGCGGTAAATATTTCCTTAGTTAATTAACCACCGACTTCTGCTATGCCATCCCAAACCTCTAACCAGTTACAAAAACATTCCAGGAATAAATAACTTTCATCATTGATATTATTAGTTAATGGACTAGCATATTTGTTATTGAGCCGACAACCCTTAAATGGAGAATTTACGTTCATGACTGTCCACCAAACATAGATTATCTTTATATTATCTGCGACATCCTCAAAGAAAGGCAAACCATAAGTTTCCCCTATAGATAGGAGTGCTTGAATTACATTCTCATTAAATATTTGTTGAACTAAATTTACATTTTTTTTTCTAGATTAGAGGCACATAATGACTTTAATGTAAGTTTATAAGCATGTTTTAAGAGAGAGTCTGCTTCCAAAGAGTGAAGTTTCCTTAAAGTAGTGAAGGGTGCAGAGCAGATGAAAGTCATCAAATGAAAATTGTGGACATTTCATGCACTCATTAATGTTTTTTTGATTTAGCCAGTTATTCCTAATACATTTCAATAGATGTACTGAATCGAACATAAAAAAGAGAGGCCTAGAATTCAGAGTAGTTTTTTTTTGTTTTTTGTTTTTTTCTATGTGATTGAGAGAGGCAAAAGGCAGAACTGCCTATAGCGAGTGCCTCCCCCATAGTTGAAAGAGTGACAGGGCCAAAATCAAGGGACGTTCGAGCCAAAATGCCTGGACACACGGAGTTTGAAGCAATTTAAACCATAGGAAGAGGGAAAGACTGATTCTGGGAGAGAGTTCCAGAGCTCAGCTGTTGAGTAGAAGAAAGTTTGAGAGTAACGTTTCACTCTTGGGTTGGAGAGGATATACTATTGATAATTTTGGAGGCAAAGCAAAATATGACATAGCCTTCCTATTGACGGCATTGTTATCTGTTACTGCACATATGACTCTGAATCCTATGTGTTCCAAACCAGTTATAATTTGCTTTTTGAATGTAAACAGAGTTTCTGCCTTCATAGTTTTGGCTGGCAAAATATGAACGACGTCTTTAAATTTTGAACCTACTGGCTGCTTCACTACTATTGAATGCTGACCCAACAACATGACCAGCTTTATAGTCAAAATAAGGCTTAATGTGAATTTCGTCAATCATTAACGTTACTGTTAGATCATTTGGTGATACCAATTTAAACTTGTTCTTAATGTAGGAGAGAAAGTTACTATTATGTTGTTCAGCTGCTGGGCTCATATTTTGGGATAATGTTAGTCTTCTAATTGTTGAGTAGCAAGGCAAGATTAAATATCCTATATTCCTTAATAGTCTATATCCTTGGGGAGAGCAGTTGTACATGAGGGATGAAAATACCATGAACTCTGGTGAATATTCAATCTTGTTTAGGGTCATTAAGTGGATCTGTTCGCATATTACTCTCAACGTATGTTTGTGCTTAGATGACTCCTCAAGATAGTTATATATATATATATATATATATATATATAAAACTGTCTTGATAGCGTAATGCATAAGTGCGCGGAATTTCGATGTGAGCATCCTAGGTTCGAGTCCTTGGAGTGCCACATGTATTTGTTGATTTCATTAATTGAGTTTAGATGTGAAGTTGGTTGGTGTAAAAAATATAATGATATAAATATATACTGTATATATATATAATTATGCACATACAATATACTGTATATGGAGAAATGAGGTATCCAATGAACTATTTGATAGAGCATAAGGGAAAATGCATCAAGTAAGGGGTAACTATTTTATTTCACATTTTGTTAATTATTGCCAATTATCTAATTCAGTTTGAGTTAATTACGTATATCAAAATATGTAACATAAAAAATAGGAACAAAATAGCTTTAAAGCAACTTTTGGATAGTTCTAGAGTGATAGACAGTAAAATTATAAATTATAGTGTTCTCGGCGTGTAAAATTAGCTTGACCCAGATCTGACCTTGACTTCTCCGACCCGCCATATTTGAGCTAGGACTCGCTACAGTTTCCTTAATTTCTCGTTTATATGGTATTACATTAAGTTATAAATACTTGCACTGTAATCGAACGACAACACTAACAATGGCGATAATAATAAAGTAGGTCTACTTACTTTGTTGTTGTGATTGGGAGTAAAATGGTCTCTCTTTATAGCTCTAAGCCACTCGTTCGACAATATTTCATTGTTTGGGAACGAAAAAACACACACTTTTGGGCCACTGGCATAATTTCCTTTGCACAATGGCACACAACACTTATTTGGCATAGTGATATGAACCACTGAATCGAGTTACTCATGAATATATCCGTGAATTCTTTGATTAAAACAGAAACACAGACATGCTGCCTTCTCAGTTCTCACGCGCAGAGTTTAAGGACTGGCTAGGTAAGTAGCCGTGGTGAGGGCAGGGGTGATGGTCAGGTCACAGACCGATGGCCCAAGTGTGACGTAGAGCTGACGTCACGAGACCATCGCACAGGCCTTGTATATAAAAGTCCGTGGCCGGACCCGGAGTTATCAGGCGGCCACTGGTTGGGTTGTACAAGTAGAAGGCAGTATAATGGGTAGGAAAAGTTATATTAAGGGAAAGTCGTGAGCAACCCCTGGCAACTAGCAGTTATTGTCGTTATCGAGTACTTGGAACCCCACCACTTTTTGACGAAATTCTGACGGATAGCAACAACAGATGGCGTTAGTGTCTAGTAGGCCTTAGGGCAAGCTCTAGGGCATTTACTGTATAGAGTCTGGTTCCTGACCACTTATTTCCTCCTGGTACACGAAATACAAACTTGCATTTTCGGTCCTTTGCAGACAAGGACAATCGGGTTTGCCATTGTTATTATTGACTTTCTATTGCAAAATCATTTATATTAAGGTTGGAGTAGAAATAAGGGTTATGTATGCAACGGTATACAATTGTTGTGTGGTATTTATTATGAGACAGTTTCCAATTTTACCAGGAATGCCTGAATATGTTAAAAGCCGAGCTAGTGATCAGTTTGCAAAACAACACGAAACAGCTACTGGTGTGAATGACAAATCAGTGTTTTTTGTGTTCTAAGTCAATCAGTAATCTTCCATTCTTCCACTGGCATGGTCTGAAAGCATTGTTGCTGTGACATATGCAATATCGATTGATCATTTCGAGTAAATCAGCTGGTAAATAGTTATTTTCACTAGCTCCGGACACAAATCAACTCGTTCCCTAGTCGTTTCGCTATCATAACACGATTGATTCTTTAAATAACTTTAATAAGCAAGCCATAACCAACCATATCATAGCCTACGCTATTTTATATTGGGATAGGCCTATGCTTATCCTCTTATTCCGATAGTAATAGTAAGAAATCATGAAAAAAAGTGTCGGTGATGTCATTGAATACCGATTTCCGTTTAGGCTAGGCCTATTCCGCTCGTGTCATTCATAGGGTAATTGAAAAACCTAATCAATCTAGTTTGTGATAAGGTAGGATAGCTGTCCTCTCTGATGATGTATGGATACATTTTATTTGTAGTCGTTGCCTTCGTCTAATGGAAGAATGAAATATATATTAATCGAAAAACAGGATAAAATAAAGTATATTGAGTATGTTGTTTTTATTTGTCCTTGATATGTATATAAAGCTAAGGCCATATGGTGAGCGTGCATTATTGCATGGAATGCAATTTATGCATTACTTAAATAGCAATTAATGCATTTATTTAATTTATTTTAGTTGGTGACGTGAGCTCAGACAATGGTTTTAATTATAAGAACATAAGAACATAAGAAAATGGGAGTCTACAAAAAGCCGATCGGCCCACACAAGGCAGATCCCTGTCACACCCAACCCCAATTACATAACAACATAAGGTCATAAGATCGCGGGAAACTGCATATGGCCATGCGGCACACATGAAGCAGCTCCCATTCACACCCAGCCCATATCACCCATATGGGAATCCAACTTATGCTTAAAGCTTTCAACTGTTTCTGAGCTAATTACTGTTCTGGGCAGTGCATTCCACATGTTAACAACTCTATTTCCAAACCAGTGCTTTCCTATATATTTCCTAAATCTAAACTTATCTAACTTGAAACCATTTGAGCGGGTTATGTCGCCGTTCTTTAGCTTTAATACCTCATCTATATCGCCCTTATTTAAACCTTTTATCCATTTAAATACCTCTATCATGTCTCCCCTACATCTTCGTCTCTCTAGTGAGTGCAGGCCTAAGACTTTCAACCTCTCCTCATACGATAAATTTCTAATATTATGTATATTTTTGGTCATTCTTCTTTGGACTGCCTCTAAAGGGTCGATATCCATTCTATAATAAGGGCACCAAAATTGAACAGCATAGTCCTAATGGGGTCTTACTAGAGCTAAATATAGTTTTAAGAAAACTTCAGCAGTCCTGTTGCTAACACTCCTAGATATGAATCCTAGAATTCTATTTGCCCTATTCCTAACACTTATACACTGTTTTCTGGGTTTCAGATCATTACTAATGAGCACCCCCAGATCCTTCTCACACTCTGAGTTATCCAATTCTACATTGTCTAGTTTGTATTTAGCATCTAAATTACGATTTCCAATCATTAATACCTTACATTTGTCTATATTGAAACTCATCTGCCAATTTATGGACCACTCGTGCAAGTGATCGAGATCATTTTGAAGACATTCCCTGTCGCTAGCTGACTCTATTATCCTACCTATTTTAGTATCATCAGCAAATTTACTGATCCTACTCTTTATGCCCGAGTCAAGATCATTTATGTAGATAATGAACAGAAGGGGCCCCAAAACCGACCCTTGGGGGACCCCACTTTTAACTAATCCCCAGTCCGATTATATACTAATTATGTTATTTTACAGTATAATATACTGTATATATATAGTTTGTTAATGTCAGATAACATTATTTATGTACAGTCGGTCACCTTTCCGACTGGGCCACCTAATGGTAATTTCGCTGGGTCTTTCGCTCTGGTATTACTAAGATCGCTCACTCCCCCCCCCCCCCCCTGAATCTGTTGCATATTATGTCCCATAGATGGCGTCATTAGATATGCTGGGAAGGAGAGGGGTGGGCTACACGGAGAAGGAGGGGGGGGGGGGGGGTTATTGTGTAGGGAAAGTTGGTAGTATGTAGGGTGGGGGAGGGGGGTTACGTAAATTATTTCACCAGGTTTATGGTTACTGTTTTATCTCTTGATATTAATTAAGATGTAAGTAGTTTTTGCTAGTGAAATCTGCCTTTAAGAAATATAATGTTATGTGTAATTATTGTTTACAAACCAATTTGTAGGGATTGCTAGATTCACTATCTATTTAGTAAGACAGCTCTTTCTCACTCATTCACTCACACTATCTATTTATCTATATATCTATATCTATCCACATTTTAGATTAGTCTTTTCCTTATCTGATGTTCATTTGCTTTTTTTTGGGTTAATGTTGGTCTCTTAATTTTGGTTGAGGTCCCGGGCTGGCCCGTATTGTCGTTTTGCGGCATTTGTTTTGGGGCTCCTCATACCTCTCTGTCTCATGCCTTTTTCTTCAAATACATCATTATGTGTAGCATTGTGTAGTTACTTAAAATAACATAATGTATTGCATATCCATATCCATCTAGTCGTCATTAGTGAAATTCCCATACCAAAATAACAGCTTTCATAACTAGTCGCTTACACCAAAGAATCCTACACTGTTAGAGAAAATAGGTCATTCAGCAATAAAAGCAGTGCAATATATATTGATATAATTATGATATTCTCCAGATGTGTATTTTGTGTTTGAGAAGGGGGTTTGGAGAAGAAAACATATAAATATATATATGACTAAAATACAGTACAAAAATATCAGACTTTAGAACTGGTAACCTACTTAAATAGAAACAAATAAATTATTTGCTCGGAAATAAGTGCTACAAACCTCAAAGTCGTTATAACTTATAAGAAAAATAGGTCCTACTAAAATGTCATTGGAAAACGCTATATACTTTCAAAGTAGCCCCAGAGAAGTTTTAGTAGTTTGCATTTTCCAATGTTGATATGTATGATAAAGGTGTTTGTTATTAGCATATACATTTGGATAGCAATGCAAATATAATTAAACCGTTCAGAGAGAGAGAGAGAGAGCGAGATGGAAAGGGAGAGACGAACTAAATTGCTTAGTTTTTTCTCAGAGGTATATGAAGCAGTAGATAATGACAAGGCATACGATATTATATATTTAGATTTCAGTAAAGCTTTCGACAGAGTCCCTCATGAGAGATTGATGAGAAAGGTTGAGGCACATGGAATAGGTGGGGCGTTGTTGGGATGGATTAGGTCATGGCTAATTGGTAGGAAACAGAGAGTCAGCATAAATGGTACCAAGTCAGAGTGGGGAGCAGTCAAAAGTGGTGTCCCCCAGGGATCGGTATTAGGTCCCCTGTTGTTTCTTATATACATAAATGACCTAGATTTAGGTATAACTAGTAGGATAAGTAAATTCGCAGACGATACTAAAATGGGGAGATCAATTGATTCAGATAGCGATATAGAGTGCCTCCAAAGGGATCTAGATACCTTACATGAATGGTCAGTAAATTGGCAGATGAAGTTTAACATTGACAAATGCAAGGTATTAAAGATAGGGAAGATGCAAACAAATGTTAAATATAAACTAGCTAATTTAGAATTAGAAAATTCAGACTGCGAGAAAGATCTAGGTGTGTTTGTTAGCAATGATTTGAAGCCTAGAAAACAGTGTATAGGCGTTCGTAATAAGGCAAACAGGATTCTTGGGTTCATCTCTAGGAGTGTGAGTAACAGAACTGCTGATGTTATCTTAAAACTTTACTTGTCATTAGTGAGACCCCATATGGATTATGCTGTCCAATTTTGGTGTCCTTATTACAGAATGGACATAGATTCATTGGAGAGAGTACAGCGTAGAATGACAAAAATGATCCATAATATTAGAAATCTTCCGTATGAAGAAAGGTTGAAGAAATTAGGTTTGCATTCGTTAGAGAGACGCAGAGTTAGAGGGGATATGATAGAGGTGTTCAAGTGGGTTAGTGGGATTAACAAAGGGGACATGACAAATGTACTAAAGCTCAGTGATAGCGAAAGAACTCGTACCAATGGTTTCAAATTAGATAAATTTCGTTTCAGAAAAGATATAGGCAAATATTGGTTTGGTAACAGAGTTGTAGATGGGTGGAATGGACTACCAAGTGCTATAGTGGGATCTAAAACTGTAGGGAGCTTTAAGATAAAATTGGATAAGCATATGGACGAGAAGGGTTGGGTGTGAAGGGGGATCAGCCGGGTTGGGCCAATCAGCGCTCTGCAGACCCCCATAATCCTGCGTTAATCTCTAACCGTTTTGGTAAGATGATCCTCAGGGTATTAGAGTGTTGAGCCTATAATTGGGCTTTGTAATTGATTTGGGGTTGTGTGGGACAGGGATCTGCCTTGCTTAGGCCAATCGGCTTTCTGCAGACTCCCATTTTCTTATGTTCTTATGTTCTAAATGGACGAGTACATCGAAGAGACTTATACACGAAAGCTTGACTCTAATATCTGTGGGTAGAGTATTTATTAATCAAAATAAGTAGTACTCGGTAATGTTTACTCTATATATTCATCTAAACATATGAAAAAAATGACCCGCAGAGCCACTTCACCTATGTAATGCAAATTCCCATTACAAGCAACCCAATTCCTCGATATGACAATCAAAGGTTTGATGTTCTCCACTTCCCTTTACCTAATAAATTGTTTCTCTGCGTATGAAAGAGACAAGAGGCAAAACTACTTATAAACAATTTGACGTCCTATTGTCCCCCTTCCCCCAGTCAGAGCAGAATGCTTAGTACAGAACCATATTCAAGGTGCACTGGAATGTAACTGCAGGACACGCAAAGCCTGAAACACAGTCATAGGGTGAGGGATAGACACATTTACGGAGTGAATTCCATACTTTACTTGTTGAGCTGAAAAATTACGGGGAAATTTAAGTTAACTGTTGGCTTTGAATGGTGAGCAGAAAAGTGGTGGGAATGAGTTACGAAGCGGGTGGTACTCTGTCTCTGCAGAGTGAGAGGTATACGCTGGGACAGCTGTGAAGAACACTGATTATAATATGGCATAACAGTAATATACATGCAGTTTTCACAATGTGGAGATATTGTAGACAATATGGTGGAGAAGAGTAGAGATTACATGCCTTTGACTGCACCCCTTCAGAGGCATTTTTCATATGCGAACAATACGAAGAAAATCACCTCACAACATGATGCTCAGCTACTACAACAAGACTTGGACAAAATCCTGAAGTGGGCAGAAGAAAACAACATGGCCCTAAACGGAGACAAGTTCGAGCTTCTAAGGTACGGGAACAAGAGAGCACTACAAAACGACACCAACTACAAAAGTGGACAGCAAGAAATTACCGCCAAGGACACAGTGAAGGACTTGGGAGTAAATATGAGCAGTGACGCCACTTTTTCCCAGCATATTACCAAAGCCACAACAACAGCAACACAAATAGCAGGCTGGATCCTGAGAACCTTCCACACAAGAACAGCTAACACTGTGGAAGTCACTGGTCCTACCACGACTGGAGTACTGCTCTCATCTCTGGTCTCCCCAAAAAGTAGGAGAAATAACAGAAATTGAAGCCACCCAGAGGACATTCACCAGTAAAATCCATGGGTTTCAACACTTTAACTACTGGGAGAGACTTAAGGAGCTGCAGCTGTACTCACTTCAAAGACGTAGAGAGAGATACATCATCATCTACGTCTGGAAGATTTTGGAAATAAAGGTACCAAATCCAAACATCCAAGAGACTCAGCACCAAAGGCGAGGGAGGCTGTGCTATGTGAGGACTACGCCGGGATCAACACAAAAAATCAAATCCCTGATCCATCACAGCTTTACATACAATGGAACCAGACTGTTCAACTGTATACCAGCCCCTCTCAGGAACATGCCCGGGGTGTCTCCAGACACCTTCAAGAAACACTTGGACATGTGGCTGGCCAAAATACCGGACCGGCCACCAACACCACGATACCCCAGCACCAACTCCAACCGACTTCTGGAATGGAGAGTGGAAGAAAGGGAGCTGCCTGGTCGCAGTGGAGCCCCAGCTCAACTGTGTCACTAACGGACGGAATACAACTAAGTGTAACTAAGTGTAAGTGTAATACCTAATACGCTGACAACAGTGTCCCTGTACGGAGAAAGAGGCTGTACGGGGATAAGGGGGTAACAGACGATTGAGCAATCCTAACCTCTGGGAAACTTTTTAATCAACAATGCTAATATGATCTTTCAAAGACACACACACACACACACACACACTTGTGTTTCGATAAACACTAATGTTTCACTGCATGCACGCGCATATCAGTATATGTTATGGCTCTATCCATCTCTCTCTCTCTCTCTCTCTCTCTCTCTCTCTCTCTCTCTCTCTCTCTCTCTCTCTCTCTCTCTGTGTGTGTGTAGGAATAGTGGTTTGGTAGGAGAGTCACAGGGACCGCACTTTCTACCAATTATTATCTTTCGCAACTAACTCAGCGTGTTACAGGTTGCCAGGGTAGCTCATGAAAAAGATATATCCACTGATATTTTAACAACCAATCATGTTATGACTTATACATATTGGCTTCTGGAAGAGAAAAACATGCGTAGGAACTATTTAAGATATACTGAAACTTAGCAATCACGCTAGGCCTGAAGAGACCATAATTATATCACAAGTCCACGTGGCAGCTGTATGTGTGTGAGTGTGTGTGTGGGGGGGGGGGGGGGTTGAATACCGATATAACTATGTTAACGTTAAATATCTCATGATTAAGTCTATGCAAGGGTAACTATACATTATGTGCAGTAAAATATATAAGTTAGATAAGAGACTGTCACCCTATATAATCATTAATAACTACAGTATATGCGTAACCATAAACCGAATGCACTGTGAGGAATACTGGAGAATTCGGCCCGAAACGAGTTCGCCCCGCTTTGAGAAGTAGCCCCGCCGCGAGTTCGCCCCGTGTCCCCCCTCGGGGACAATAAACGTGGCGAACTCGTTGTCCAAGAGCGGGGCGACTTGGTTTCGGGGCGGATTCTCCTGTAACCACTGTGAGTGATGACAGATAATATCTGTAGGACGGTGACTCCGAGGATCATTAGTTTGTAAAACCCTGTTGGGTATTGTTAATGTGTCCATTATGTGGGCTGCTGGATCACTATACTCTGTTTCAGCGACGCTGAGGTGAGATGTCAATAAGTCTAGCTGATTGGCTCATGCGATAGTGTTCAATGTCTCGTTCTTTAGTAATTATTAATTCTTAAAGATTTAAATAATCACGGTCGCACAAGTAAATCAGCTGGAACTATTGACATCTACCTGGTCGCTGAAACAGTATAGTCATTAGTATATAACAGACAGCACCTGGTCATGCTAATGCTACCACAGAAAGTGTAACAGGCAGTCAGACAGTCAATAGCCAACCCTTCATTCCCGTTAAATAGATGGGGAGGATTAGCAAGGGACATTATAAAGGGAACAATGATGACCGGGAGAAAATGAATACAATAAACACCTTCCAAAGCAAGTATCTTAACATTCGGAACAACATTCACCAGGCCTCAATACCATTGACTTCACCTCAGATGATATACACTTCCACAACAAAGTCTCTTCACAACATCGGGGATGATAACCTTCCAGGTTTGTCAATTAAAAGGTTACAAATACCTTCACATGTTCTTCCTAACAAACCTCCTCCATTCATTCCTGTAACAACAATCGCATAATTATGATATCCGTGTTAATAGTTCATACATTGACCATGAACCTCCCGACCATGGTTCACCCTTATTGTTTTGGCTGCAATCATACATTTTATTGAGACTAGTGCTTGATAATTTCATTCAGCACTGGAGCCACGGCGATCAAGTGGCAAGCACGCTCACGTGTGAATCTGCTTGACCTGGGTTCGATCCCAGCCAAGGCTGACATATTTAGTGGGTGTGAAACTAGGTGTCTGAAGCAACTGCCATCAGCCCCTTCTCTGTATCCTCCTACTTTCTCTATCCTAGTTTCAAAGCCAAAGGCAGATGTTGAGCATACTTGCACAACAAACTCACTTGCTCTCGTATTTCCGATTGTGGCTCCTCTGAATTCTCCACTTTTTGGCTCAAACTGTCCTGTCATTCTCATATAAAATATGTATGTGATATCTGTCTTTCCCCTAACTCTACCGACTTTCCCAAATTGTTTGATTATCTAAACTCTAAAGTGAAACACATTCTAGCCATTTCTCCTTTCTCTGAATCTCCATTTTAGGAGATTTCACCGTTCATCACCACCAATGGCTCTCCTCTAATTCTACTGACCAACTTGGTGAACAAGCCTACGTCTTTTCTATCCTAAATGACCTAGAGCAGTTGGTTCAGCAACCTACCCGTATCCCGGATCACCTCGAAGATTGGCCCAACATTCTTGACTTGTTTCTAACTTCTAACCCTTCTTCTTATAGTGTCGATCTTTTCTCTCCTTTGGGCTCCTCCGACCATAAACTTATCTCTGTCATCTGTCCTATCTCTCCACCTGATCCTCTTAGCAGGCGGCGCTTGTGGCACTTTGTCGCTGACGACTGGGAGGCTCTCTGGCAGTACTTCTTTGATTTCCAATGGAATGAATATTGCTTCTGTGGCCGAGGCCCCTCGGAGAGTGCTAAACGCATTACCGAGGTAATCCTATCGGGCATGGAGGCATACATTCCATTTTCTTTCTCTCTGACTAGTGCAAAAATTCTTGGTTTACTCATGCTTTTTCTACTGCTGTCTGCAATAAGGAGGAAGCATTTAAACGGTACCCGACGCCTTAAACCTCAAGAATCTCATTCTTCCTATATTTCTGCCCGGAATCAAGCCAAATCTGTTCTTTGACTTGCCAAACACTCTTTCATCAGTAATAAATGCACTGAACTATCCAACTCTAGCTCTTCCCAAGCTTTCTAGCATCTAGCCTAAAACCTGTCCAACAATTTTTCTTCCTCGTTTTTCCCTCCCCTTTTCCACTCTGATGGCACAACCATCACTTCTTCCTCTGACAAAGCTGAACTATTCGCTCAAACTTTCGCTAAAAACTCCACCTTGGATGATTCCGGTGCTATTCATCCCTCTCCACCCCCCTCTCTCCTACTTATGCCTAATATCCTAATCTCTTCTAAAGATGTACTTTCTATCCTCTCTGGGCTTAGTACATAGAAGGTGTATGGTCCGAATGGTGTTCCTCCTGTTGTACTCAAAAACTGTTCTTCCGTGCTGTCTCCCTGCCTAGGCAAACTCTTTTTTCTCTGTCTCTTCTCTAACGTCTTCCCTTCTTGCTGGAAGTTTGCTCTCATTCAACCTGTCCCAAAGAAGGGTGACCATTCTCAACCCTCCAACTATCGTCCAATTGCTCTCATCTCTTGTGTCTCTAAAGTTTTTGAAACTATTCTTACTTCCAAATTTCTTAGGCATTTATCTTCTCATAATCTACTCTCAGACCGCCAGTATGGCTTCCTAAGGGTCGCTCTATTGGAGATCTTCTTTCATATCTTACTAACTCCTGGTCATCCTCCTTTCAGGACTTCGGTGAGACCTTTTCTATTGCGCTAGACATATCGAAGGCCTTTAACCCTTAATTAGCGGCGAGCAACATAAGTCGAGTTAAAAAAAGCTGGACTATGTGGCGGCGCTCGACATAGGTCGAGTGGCAATTTCAGCACGTAATGTGGCTGAGAGAGAGAGACAAGTGGTGGCAGGAGACTAGCGAGCGTATGACTGCTCCAGACCACCGCGGCGAACCTACTGACACAAATCTCAGCTCCCTCCTCCCTCTCTCACTCGCTACATACTCAATTATGTACCGAAAGTACCGAATTACCTGCTTTTTGCACTCGCGTTGCACGGTTATTGCAAGAAAACTATCCATCATACAAGGATCGTTATGGTGTCATTCGAAAGCTCTGTTTATGCCCTTTCAGGGATAGGTACTTGTTTTACGTTCTGGGTCTTATTTAGGCATGAAAATGATCACGTAAACAGCCCTATTTTGGCTAAAAACACCCCGCTGTGCGGTACATATAAATAAACCGCATAGGCCGCTCGTAAGGTGTTAATGTAAGAGGTATAGAGTTA
This sequence comes from Paralithodes platypus, assembly GCA_032716605.1. Lineage (NCBI taxonomy): Eukaryota > Metazoa > Arthropoda > Malacostraca > Decapoda > Lithodidae > Paralithodes > Paralithodes platypus. Next base: position 48,001,216 of record CM064509.1, on the reverse strand, counting down.
TAAGAGTTTCTACCGTATTTCGTCATTATTATGTAATTCACTTCCATTCTCTCGTATATTTTTTGTGTTTCCATGTAATATTCCCTAATATCAATATGTCCTTTTCCTTTATCCGTAAACCGTTTATCCTTAGAACGTGGTGACCACCTAAATTATATAATAGTGTTAATAGTTCTACTCAGTCTTTCTTAACTCCTTTCGTACCGGCGACGTCTTTTTATTTTCTTCTAGCTACTATTAGACGATATGTTTCAGCTTTAAAAGGGCCTCTAGCAATTAAGCGGCTTTGAACTATCTCAATTAACCCTTTATTCTACCAAAGATCCTTCTTAAGCTGCACAAAATCATCTAAATATAGCTAGAATAAAATGAAAAAGACGTCGCGGTACAGAAGGGGTTAAACCTATCCTACGATTACCTTATCTCAGAGAACCTAATCTGTTTACAATAGGAGTACTCGGGTAAATTATACGAGGTTAAGGGGAGGTGGGGCTTTTTCTGTTCCCCCTTCTTTCTCAAGTTTAGCCCCATTAGTTTTCTGTTCGTGTCATTTAGGTGTCGATTTTTTCCTGGCGAGCGATAGCGATATATTAGTGTAAGTCTGTATGAATGAATGGGTCTTCGTTCTGTAAAGAGGGATGTTAGTGGTCATTATGAGTTTGGTAGATGTAATAATAGTTTGTAGTACAACCTTTAATACAATTAAATGATTGTATGAATCGTTACCATAATCATTAAATCTATTGTATATGCCAATACAAAATAGTTAAAAGTATATAACTTCAGAAGATTATTTAAATATTTAAAATTATATGTTATGGAGACAGTAGCCATCATACATTAGCCAACCTTATTTCATCAATGTGGAGCCTGGCTATTTCGATTTGCTTCATATATATTTGTGCGAGAGATTAGGAATGTCAACGAATCATGCTAAAATGTGAAGTGATGCACGACACAAATATAATGTAAAATAATTAGCCAAAATACAAGTTTCAGTCCATTTTCATAAATATAGATCGGGCACGAATTATGTAAAGTAATCGATAGGTGTGACCCATGGTAGAGCAAGGAAATAATCTGATTATTATCATACGATTGTGACACAATTTGTATAAGTCTACCCAACATGTCACGTTTAACATATAAGTAAAAAGGAAAACAAGCAACAACATATATACTGATCCTTACGAGGCTGCTTGTAAATATGATTGCAAAAGAGCAGATACACATATAATTATATGGACTAAAATAATTCCACATATAACGTCATTATCACCATATAAGGCATTGTTCTTTTGTTCTGTGTTAGACACATTATACTTGCGTGACCCGCCATCGAATGTTGTCATATTTGATAACTTGCATCTACTATTGGCCTATATATAACCTGTTTAAAATCCATATTATCATTTGGTGTCACATAAGTCGTGGGGATACGTATGCTATAATTAATGATATAGTATAGATTTTCGCCTACTCTTATGACTTCAGAAAACTACCTTACATTTGTTATTTTTTAACATTTACTATTTATTTAAACTAATACAGCATTGTCTTTTCTGTTATATGCTGTGCAATCTCAGACAACTAATAACATATTCTCATGCAATTGACAACAGTGATAGTCATTGGTCGACCATCACTCTCTAACCTCGGAAACACAAACTACGTCAACTAAGCATTACTCTTGGCATAATTGGTAATCACACACACACACACACACTCAGAATATTGTGTGCCTCAATAAGCATTATCGGAGTGAATATGCTTTTTATAGATAATTATTTTTGGTTGTAACATGGAACACTTAGCAAAGTAATTATTTAGCAACAGTACTAAATGTATGCTACGCAATTGAGATATATATCATAAGCATATATTGCATGACACCTCATGTAATAGTGGGTGGACATAACAATAGCCATTATGTGCGTTTGCGTATGTGTGCGTGTGTGCATGCCTGCTTGTTTGCATATGCTTGTGGCGTGTTATAGTATAGTAATTATAGTTCAGAAATATATACATATAAGTTATGTTGTAAGAACAAAAATATATATTTATTTGAACATAGTATTTATTCAAGTTCCAAACCAAATTACCACAGTAATCCTTTGTATTTTAATTAGTATAACTATAATAATGGTTTCCAATGCAAGTCACGAGGATATATTGTCTCCAGGCATACTAACAGTTATATTCTGCAAATTTTTCTAATAAAAAAAACTTCACAAGAAGCACATCAAGCACCTGTTATTTGTTAGCATTGCAAGATAACGCAAGTGGGTCAAAACCATTATATTGTTAAGGACAGTAAAGATAGAGGGTATATATTGATATCGTGACACATGTTGGCATGCCTGAACAGCTGTAAGTGTGGCATTTTCAGAGGTGTTAGGGTGGCGAGCAATTGAGCCATACCATTTTCAACTTTCTGTCATGAGACAAAAAGAGGTCAAAATAGCATACACGTCTACAGTGAGGTAACGGAAGTTTGATGATGCAGAGTATTTCAGTCCTTATCTAGCTGTTCAATAGATCGTTAATACAATCAATCATAAAATACGGTTGCCAGCTTCATTTATATTTTTGACATACCAATTTTCCTGGATGGCATAGAATACATACCCTAGTCATTTTCTTTATTATATATACCTACGGTAGTTCATCAACTAATTTACTTTCGGAATACGAAGGCCATCAGCCCAACAGGACTATTTGGCGCATGATACCTCTAAACTAGAAAAACTTGTGTTTTTGTGAGTAGGTTAGATTCAGATTTCCATATTGAAACTCTTAGTGATTCTGTTAATGAAATGATGGGTGAAGATTGTGAGATTGCCCAGACAGACTGAAGACAACATTTCCTAATTACTCCTTGTTTGTTATTATGTGCAATACAAAACATGAGAAGATTCTATTAGATGCAGACGAGTGGGAGGAGGGTTTAATTGTTCAAGCTTTTTAAGGTAAGCTGGTGGATAATCCCGATATCTGATATGACTGAGTATTTTTTTTTATTTTTTTTATTTAACATTTGATAAGATTTGGATATTTTAAAAATCGTTTCTTTTAACGTCCATGGTGTGAAAACTAATATATCTCAAGTTAACAGGTTGTGTAATGAAGCCCACATTGTTTCTTTGCTGGAGACTTGGCTTCTTCCTAATTATCTTAATCTATTAAACAATGCTCATCTCGTATATTCTGCATTTTCTATATCATCAGCGAATGTTGATCAGGGTATTTTAACTGGCCGACCGTATGGTGGGTTAAGTATGTTGTGGAATAAATCTTTAGATCCCGTATGTCAAGTGGTTTAGTTCGACGATAGGATTTTGGGCTTCAATGTGTTTAACAGTGAATGCAAATATTTACTTTTACATTTGTATTTGTTATATTACTTGAACGATAATTTTGAGGATTTCATTATGTATTTGGGTAAGACTGCTTCTATTATTGAAAACTGTGATGGCAAGGGATTTATATTTGTGGACGATTTTAGCACATACCCTGGTCGTGGTCTTTATAATGAATTTGAACGATTATATAAGGATAAATAATTAATTATCTCTTATAGAAACTGGTTACCTGAAAATGCCTACACACATGGTAATAACAGCTCATTATCAAAGTCTTGGTCAGATCTTTTTGTAACCTCTAAATTGCTTCATAATACTCTAGTTAACATAAACATTGACAATGAATATTCATGTTCTGATCATTTTCCTTTATACGTTTCTCTTAATTTGATATCCTTTCTCTTTTTTAACCAGTTGCTGATAAGCCAGGACAAAATTATTGGGATGTTAGTGATACCAATAATATCATGGTTGTATATGAGCAACTATCAAATAGTTATGACTTAAATATCAAGCACCATATGTTTACACGTGTTGGTCACTGTCAGTCTAGTGCACAGTGTGAAAATCTTTAAGGTCGTTGGAATTCATTATCCAAAACTGTTCAAACAATTGGCATGAGAGTGTTTGGGACCTAAGACGTTATAGAAAATATATGTACCGGGTTGGAATAACCACGGCAGGGATCTGTATCAAGAACCAAGAGAAGCATTTCAACTGTGGAAGAGTAATGACTCTACTTGAATAGGACCTCCTGCAGATATAATGAGATCCTCGAGGGCTAATGTCAATTATATGTTGCGATATTTTAGAAAAGAAGAGGAATCTCTGAGGGCAGAAGCATTGTCAAGGCCTTGTTGCTGGATGGGGTAATGGTGTTTCTGTTCTTCATTTCTAATGGGATAAGACAAGGGTAGATATTAAGTCCACATTTGTTCAATGTATTTGTCGACGAAAGAAACAATAAACTTAGCTAAACTGGAATAGGTTGTCATTTATGTAAAGTCAATACAAATAACTTTTCCTATGCTGACGACATAGCATTACTAGCTCCTAGCGCTGTGGTTATTTCAAGCATGCGAGGAATTTGCAAGCAATCATTGTATTATGTACAGTACCAGTAAGTCTGTGTGTATATGTATACTCCCTGAACAATGTAAACTTACATCATTGACAGCTGTATATCTGAGCAATACTAAGCTTAACTATGTACACATTTTAACTCTCTTGGCCATTTCATAACTGAAGACTTCACAGACGATAATGACATTAGTAAGGAGATGCACAAACTTTGTGCCCAGGGTAATACGATTATCAGAGCTTATAAATACCTTAATATTGATGTAAAAATGTTACCTTTTCAAGTAATTTTGCTATACATTATATTGCAGAGGATTGTGAGCAACTCATAAGAAATCGTCTATGGAAAGACTAAGAGTTATCTATAACAATATTATTGGGAAACTTGCAAATGTGCCATATAGAAGCAGTGCCTCACATATTGCTAGCCTAGGTTATATGAGTTTTGGTGAACTAATGCGAAATGTATTCTTTAGTATCATGCCTAGAGCGACAAAGTTGCAATTATGTGATGATTGCAATGAGGACAAGTGACTGCTCAATATCCTCCTCTATGAGACAATATTGGAATTATATTATTTTCTCCTGTAAAATGAATGTAATCATAGTTTCTATATCTGCTTCAAACAAAGATAATAATAATAATAATAATTATTATTATTATTACAGACTAACATTTAATTCAACTATATTATATATATCTATATATGTAATATATGTGTGTGAATTTGCATTTTGTGTTTGTGTGTTCATTGTTTTCTGTTGTGTATTGTGTTGTCCATATTCTTGCTCTGTCTTGAATCCACCCCCCCCCCACCCCCCAAAAAAAGGAATAGTGGGGATTGGGCTGAGTATATATATATATATATAGTCAATCAGGGTAAAAACAAACATAGGGGTAGTTGGGGAAACAAAAAACAGATCCTCATATGTTGATTATTTTGATTTTTTTTTTTTTTTTTTACAGATTGCCCACAATATAAGCAACATTTTATGCCAACAGCTTTTTTCTATAAACATTTGTGGAACGTATATATATAGCTACACGACATTTTTTTTTTTTTTTTTGTACGTTCAATTGTTTTTATTATTTGTTTTTAATGTTCAATACCTGGAATGGTTTGCATGCAGCGCTTTTTTTCTGCTTTAAGGTGTTATACTATAGTTGGTTTCTTCACTCCCCTGCAGTGATTCTCCTGTCAACTCCAGCATCCGACACACAGGTATGTTTTTTTTACCCCGACTATTAACATGCAATTGGGCTAATACAAAATAGACCACACTGAGATTGAACAGAATACAATTATCACACAATTGAATGATGTGTGCCACAATAGGTCACCCATTCTCTGCAGAGGAGCAGTAGTTATATCTCTGTTGTCATTTACAGTACTTCCATTTTGTGCTATGTTTTTTTTTACCCCATACGTGATTCGTTTTTACCCCTTTGGCCGGGGTAATAAAAAATCTGATAATTCTGTAGTACCTGGTTATTCTTATGTGCTAGGCTATATATACTGCTGCCACATCAAGGCCTTATATGTATTCTATCCAATGATATATATATGTAGTTTCTCCCTAGTATTAATAATGCTTGAGGCACAGCAGAGTTAAGACAAATTGTTTTTTGTTTTACCCCGATTGACTATATATATGTATATATATATATAATATGTATGTATAGTATATCGCACAGTAACACGTGAGCTACTAAATGTTTTTATATTCTTAGACGTGGTAGAGTTGGTTAAGGCATGGACAGTCGTCCTGAGTGTTGGTGTGTCGGTGAGTGTCGGTGTGAATATATATATATATATATATATATATATAACACAATTCTAACACACAAACAAAAAGATAATTGATAGGAAGATGTATAATTACATAGCCGAGGGAACGGACTGGTGTATGCATATGTACAGTATATGGAAGACAGAGAAATAACACGAAGAAGAAAGAGATCCAGGAAGCGTTGCGTGGAAAAACAAAATAGAAAAATGGAATAGGAAGTTTCAATAGAATAAAGAAATTAACGAGGAGTCGTGCCTAATAATGAACAAGTGTATATTCCAGAGAAAGGGAAAGTAAAAATTAACAGATAGAAGCAAAACGAGAGAGAGAGAGAGAGAGCGAGAGAGAGAGAGAGCGAGAGAGAGAGAGAGAGAGAGAGAGAGAGAGAGAGAGAGAGAGAGAGAGAGAGAGAGAAAGAAAGAGAGAGAGAGAGAGAAAGAAATGAAGAAATATGAAATATAGGAAGGAATGTTCGTGTGAGATAAAGGGAGAAATATGAGACTCGGGGAGTTTGAAAGGCTGAGAGAGAGAGAGAGAGGGACCAGATGGACTTTACAACTTCCCTTTAACATAACTCTAGAGGGAAGTTTGGCCAAACAGTGATTTAATTCGTGTTGTTGAGCTGAGCCCTGGGATCGTAAACTGACTCACATTCTCAGTTTGAAACATGTGTGTGTCAAATATAACACATTAATCCTTTGAAGATCCAATTACTCATATCTATTATCTTTTCTGGCTATTATTGGATAATATTATTCAGATTAGGAAGGGTATATGGAAGTCAGAGGGTTAATTGAGATAGTCTTTAGCGACATTATTCCCACAAATAATTCTTAAGCTGTTTAAAATCATCTAATGATAGCCAGAATAAACTGTAAAAATACATCATAACCTTTAAAGGGTTAAACTGTAAGTAAGTGGTACATTGGTGAGTTTAAGTAGCGATGCACCCATTATAATATGTAACAAACCAAATAAGATTGGTACTTGGCATTAAATGTTCAATGATTCAAATTAAAGTTTGCCTATTAAACCTCCCCATTGTACCATACTGTAATAACCTGTTTTTGTTATATAAATCGAACATTTTTTTCAGGTAACTTGTCGACATTTATGATACATATTTTATGTTATCTAATTCAATTACATAGATTTACACTGTTTTAATATGTGATCAATTAACTCTTGTTGTATATACCAGTTATGTTATAGTAAAAGTCAGATCTACGATTTAACAAAGATATCGAGCTTGTACTACAGACAATTACGTCTGTTTTATGTGTTATGCTCAATGCTCAGTTAATACTTCCATTGTGCACCTAAGGAGTATTTTACAGTTGTTTGTTATTACTATTAACATGTTTTTCTGTATATGGGGTTAATTAAAATAGTATCAGCAAATTAACATAATATTGATCTAAGGCATGTAAATATATACGTAAACATATTCTAAACACGTTATTCTTAACCTCAGAACAGTATACCTACCACGAAAATGCAAAAGTCTCACAAATATCTTGGACATCCTAATTAAGTAGACATCTTCGATCAGCTCGGCATACATGCAACATAATGTGTCAAAAAAGAGTTTTAGCAAAATTCAGTAGTGCAGACAATGCCAGCAAGCTTCGTTAATTCCGCCCGAGTGGCACTTCTTTTTGTATCGCTCACCTGCACCACCTCCCTCTCTCTCTCTCTATCTCTACGCAATGAATATATATATATATATATATATATATATATATATATATATATATATATATATATATATATATATATATATTTGGAAGTTGGTATAGCCAGGTATTATATTTTCTTGAAGGCATGTGAGATTAAATAATGCAGCATAATTAACATTTATGTATTTTTTATTTAGAGATTCAATTTCTCTTGCAATTTTGTGTTGTTGGTCATTTAGTTGATACAGAAGAGAACCGAAGTTATCAGAGGGTTGTAGGGTTGTAGGAGGTTGTAACGTTTCAGCCATAACATTAGCCATGTTCACACAAGTGGTTATGCTAAGTATAGAAAATAGAAAGGGTTTATATAGGGGGTCCTAGGATCACGCGTCGTTTATTCTGCAAAGGGGGGTTGGGCTAGTCGGCGATCTGCGAACTACATATCTTCTGACCATAAAACAGACGAAGCTGTCATAAGCGACATCATCCTGAAGAACGTCCAGCCCACCAACACTGACAGCAAAATCAAACTAATCATATATTACAAATCCCCCCAAACCTTCCAACTTGTACTACGCAATTGCCCCGCCAATGACAAAAAACAACTGAGTCTGGATCATGTGGTATACCAACATTCTTGTACCCACGGGTACTGTGGGCATCGTAAAACGTATATCGGCATGACCCAGACTCGCTTGTGCCGTCGTCTTACCTTCCACCTTCAATCTGGCTCCATCAAAAATCACTACAACAGCCCTGGCCACCCCAAACTAACTCGTAAAGACCTAGATACCAACACCTCCATATTAGATAATGAATCCGACACTAGACGCCTCCCCATCCTTGAAGCCATCTACATACAAGCACTCTACCCTACATTTAACAACCAGACCTTGGACCTTCAAATTCTCCCCACAGCGAGGAGATCCTACCCCCACAGACACCTCTTCAACACCTAGCCAACACCCACCCGACGATGCCCACGCGCCCAACCAGCCAATCAACAGACACAGCGCATGCATAGCAGCAGCCAACCAACCACGTACGCAGATCGCCGACTAGCCCCGCCCACCTATGCAGAATAAAAGACCGTGATCCTAGGACCCCATATATAAACCTTTTCTATTTTCTATGCGTATCACCTCACCATTGGCTCTCGCCATCGGCCGATCAGCTTGCAGCCCCACCACCTGCCTCTCCACACTACCATGGCCACCAACAATAACATTACTGTACCTGTGGTACAGCCGGCTTTAGCACCGCCAACAGCTCCGCATCGCCACTGAGAAAACTCGATCCTAATTTGAGTATTTCATATCCCTATTCCCTTTATTCATTGCATGAACAGTAGTTAAGTGCTTGTTTAACCTCCACATAGTTCTGTAGTTGCCGTGCACGTTATTTTATTGCTTTTCTGACTGGTAAACATTGTTGTTTACATTTGTTATCCTAGCTTGTAGTAGACGACGCACGCGCACCTCTAATCAACCTAGCTTTGTATTTTCTTATTAACTCTAGTAGTTATCGTATTCAGTATCCTACTGTACCTATATATATATCTGTAATTTTAGTTGTTGCCTGCATGATCTTGTAGTAACCTTTGACTGATAACTTTGTTTATCTAAATATAATCCTGCTTGACTAGCCTACACTGACACCAGCGCCATCTGTTGATACAGTATATTAACCCCTTGTGTGCAGTTACACTTTATTTTTATATAATCTCTATTTGGTGAATTGTATATTTAGTTACATATTCTATTATATATATATATATATATATATATATTTGTTTTGCTTTTTTAGGTAGGTTATCACACCTGGTAGCCTACTTCTGCATATTTCATACTTTTTTGTTTTTGGTTATTTTTGTTTTCGGTTAGTCTAGGTTATCATCCCTGGTGGCCTATTTCTGCGTACGATACTACAATTTTTAAATTTTCAGTCAGGCTATCACCGCTGGTGGCCTATTTCTGCGTACCGGTATTTCATAATTTTTGTTTTCGGTTATTTTTGTTTTCGGTTAGTCTAGGCTATCACCCCTGGTGGCCTATTTCTGCGTACCGGTATTTCATAATTTTTGTTTTCGGTTATTTTTGTTTTTGGTTAGTCTAGGCTATCACCCCTGGTGGCCTATTTCTGCGTACCGGTATTTCATAATTTTTGTTTTCGGTTATTTTTGTTTTCGGTTAGTCTAGGCTATCACCGCTGGTGGCCTATTTCTGCGTACCGGTATTTCATAATTTTTGTTTTCGGTTATTTTTGTTTTCGGTAAGTCTAGGCTATCACCCCTGGTGGCCTATTTCTGCGTACCGGTATTTCATTTTTTTTTTTCGGTTATTTTTTTTTTCGGTTAGTCTAGGCTATCATCCCTGGTGGCCTATTTCTGCGTACCGGTATTTCATAATTTTTGTTTTCGGTTAGGATAGGCTATAACCCCTGGTGGCCTATTTCTGTTTAAATAAACATAAAACAAATTTCGGTTCGGCTATCACTGCGTATTCAAATTTAATTTTGTTTTGTTTTAATTTTCGGTTAGGCTATCACCGCTGATAACCTATTTGTGTGTATTTCAACATTTTTGTTTTCGGTTAGGCCTATTTAAGTAAGTGAAGCGACCTGAAGGGAGTGAAGTGTTTTTAAAGTGAGTTTAGTGTTTTTAAAGTGAGTTAAGTGTTTTTAAGTGAGTGAAGTGATCTGAAGAAAGTGATCGTCACCATGTACGTGCCTGTACGAACTGCGCCGGTAGGTTTGGTGCTTCCATGTTTGCTCCTGCCGATTCACAAGTCTGCCGACTCTGCCAGCAACGAGAAGATTTGACAGCAAAATTGGATGAAGCCCACAAGATCAACGCCCTCACCAGGAAGCTGGAATCACTCCAAGAGTTTGTAACACTCAACGTTGGAGTATCACTAACTCCAATTGTTTCAACTCCAGCATCCACCACCGCCCCAACGTCATCTGCCAACAATCCAACACCTGCAGTAGACACTGCAGCAGATGCTTCTGACGAACCTGAGCCGACATCAAACCAGGACAGCCACCCTGTTCATCTTAGCCTCTCCCCCACTCCTCGTGCAAGAAGCCTGCTAGCACGAACAGTACCAACCCCTCGCCCCCGTTCTAACCACTCCTCTCCCCGACCTGTACGTAGAGTCCCACCACCACAGGTTTCCGGATTTACACCAGTGAGGAACGGTGCACGGCCAACGCAGAAAAGGTCTCATCTACCAGTCACAATGTCAAACAGATTTGAGATATTGGTAGAGATGGAAGACGAACCAGAAGAGACCAGGCTCGTTGGGGATTCCATCCTACGAGGACAGGTCGAAGAGTTCTGCGACAGAGTCCCAAATCAACGAAAAAGATTTTGCATCCCAGGAGCTGGACTGGACGACATTGTGGAAGCCTTCGAAGATACCACAAAGGATGCAAATGAAAATACCCTTTTTGTCATCCATTCTGGTTCAAATGACGTCATGCGCACCAGATCCGAAGAGTTGATGGAGAAATATCGCAAGATGATCCAGCACTACATAAACAAGTCAAGAAATATCATCATCTCAGGCATTCTCCCCAAGATCGACGCACCTGACAAATTCTACGACAAGGCCTTCAGCACAAATAGCCGACTAAAATATTTGTGTCTGAGGGAAGAAGTTGAATTCATCAACCTCTGGGACAACTTCTACAACCAGCCTACTCTGTTCCGCAAGGATGGCACTCATCTAAACCCTGTGGGTTCAGCACGCATGGGTCGTCTCCTACTCGAAGCAGTCCGCAGCCATGGATCAAAAAACGCCATCGGAGAAGAAGCAGCAGTGATATAAATCATCCAACGCCAAGAAAAAAACAGAGGCAACCGAGGACCACCAGCGATAACGACCGAAGACAGCGAGGACCGAGGACAGCCATGAACATAAATGTAGATCCGACAAGAACAAAAAATATTATTAAAGAGCGTTCCGTGAGTTCTAAAATAACAAATTTAAAGGTTTTCTATGCAAACGCTCGTAGCATACGCAATACATTTTCAGATTTAGAGGAGCTAGTGTTTACAGAAAATTATGATGTGATTGGCATAACAGAATCGTGGCTCAATACAGAAGATAGAGACTTTTTAGCAGAGTATTCACTTCCCGGTTATGTAATGTTTGAGAAAAGCAAAATAAATCGAAATGGAGGTGGCGTTTTACTTTATATCAAAGAAAGTCTTAACCCTACCCTCTTGTCAAAACCTCAAATTGTGAACGTCGACGCATCTTTTGTGCTAATAAAGAATAATAAAGGTACAAAAATAATACTTGCATTAATATACAGACCTCCAGCTCAATCAGTGCAAACTGACCGAGAAATTTACGAACAAATGTAAGTAACTCACAAGATACCGTAATTTTTGGCGACTTTAATTTACCTGTGACCAAGTGGGGCGATACTCTTACTTCACACTCTGGACATGACTTGTATACGAACTTGCAAGAGAGTTCGCTTTATCAATTTGTTCGAACACCGACCCGTGGTAATAACGTTCTTGACATTGTACTTGCAACAAAAGAAGAATTAATAGAGAATTTGAATGTTGGTGATGAATTCAGTAACAGCGACCATCGTACGATAACTTTCACTTTAAAGTTTACTAGTAACGAAACAAATAGTAGCATCGAAAAAGTCCCTTATTTCAAGAAAGCAAACTTCCATAAACTTAGAGCTATGTTTAAAGAAACTGACTGGAGCTTTTTAATTAACAATAACGACATAAATACATCTTGGAAGTTATTCGAAACCACTTTCCTAAAAGCAGTGCAAGACTGCATACCATTGAAAATACGGCGTCCAGGCCATAATAATAAGCCCAAATGGTGGAATAAAGATATTTCAAACTGCCTGCTTGCTAAAAAATTTGCTAATGATAGATTAAAATCCTCACAAAATGACGAAGAACGGATGAAATTTGTAGAGCTACGACGCAAAGCCAAAAAGTTAATTAAGCAAAGTAAAAAGACCTTAGAGTTACATATTGCGAATCAAAGTAAAACAAACCCGAAAGAATTCTATAGTTATATCAGAAAGAAAAAAGAAGTTACTTCAACTGTTGGACCGTTAGTCGATGAAAATGGAGAGTACACCAAAGACGAAGTACAAATGAGTAATGCCCTCAATACCTTCTTTGCATCAGTTTTTACAACAGAAGACCTCAGTGATATCCCTACACCATCGCCGATTCAGATTGATAATTCGGATGTTCTAAGCAATATCACCGTTACAGAGAGAGAAGTATTGAATTGTTTAGATAAACTCAAGGTAAATAAAACGCATGGACCTGATACAATCTCGCCTAGAGTTCTAAAGGAAGCTAAGGATGAGCTCTCCAAACCACTGACATTACTATTCAATAAATACTTGCAGTCTGGAACTATGCCTGATCAGTGGAAGCTAGCCAACGTAACACCGATATTCAAAAAAGGCAGCAAATCCCTACCCAGTAACTATCGTCCAATTAGCTTAACCTCAGTTGTATGTAAAATGCTAGAAACGGTCATACGAGACAGACTCGTAAATCATTTAGAGGAAAATAACATACTTAAAGTTACTCAACACGGCTTTCGTAAAAAACGTTCCTGTTTAACAAACCTCTTAGACTTCTTCCACGATATCCTCAACCTCTACGATGAGAGTAAAGCTGTAGATATTATATACCTTGATTTTCAAAAGGCCTTTGACAAAGTTCCCCACAAACGTTTACTGCTAAAACTAAAAGCGCATGGAATACAAGACGGTGTGTTGAAATGGATAGAAAATTGGCTTAGCGACAGAAAGCAAAGAGTAGTCATAAACGGTAAGGCATCTAAATGGACCAATGTAAGTAGCGGGGTACCCCAGGGATCGGTACTAGGACCAATTCTCTTTCTAATTTACATCAACGACATAGATGAGGGTCTCACCTGTACAATCTCAAAATTTGCTGACGATACAAAATTGCAAATAGCGTACTCTCAAAAGAACAAGTTGACGATATGCAACACAATCTAGATAAATTGTCATGTTGGGCCCAAATTTGGCAAATGAGTTTCAATGCGGATAAATGTAAAGTACTACATATCGGATACCTAAATGAGAAAGCAAACTATTCGATGAATGGCACTCAGCTTAAGAATGTAAACAGAGAAACCGATCTGGGAGTAACAATATCGAATAACCTAAAACCGAGTCAACAATGTTCAGAAGTTGTTAAGAAGGCAAACAAAATAATTGGCTTTATAGGCAGGTCATTTGAGCATAAATCCAAAGAAGTTATCCTAACCCTTTACAATTCCTTAGTCCGCCCTCTTCTGGAATACTGCGTTCAATCCTGGTGCCCTTATTACCAAAAAGATATAAACAAGCTAGAACGAGTTCAACGTAGAGTTACCAAAATGATACCTAGCCTAAAGAACAAACCATACGAAGAGCGTCTTAGAGAATTAAATCTATTTCCTTTAACCCAGCGCAGATTAAGAGGTGACTTAATTCAAGTGTTCAAAATCATCAAAGGCATCGACAATATGAACTGTAGTAAGTACTTCACTATCGACCAAGCTAATTACACGCGGGGAAACGGTTGCAAAATTATTGGTAAATCTTTTAACTCACACGAATCTAAGAATTTCTTCTTCAATCGAGTTGTCAACTTGTGGAATGGGCTTCCCCGAAACGTTATAGACTGCATCACCGTTGATTCATTTAAACTCCGCCTAGACAAATATCTTGCATCAAACCCGCGACTGACTGCATTTGTAAATGAATAACTTTATTTTATCCCCCCCTCAGTTACTAACCCATCTGTCCCCTACTAACTTCCTAATCCTGCCACGGACATTAGTTCCAGGGCAGTAGTTCCCTTTCCAATGTTCCCTTACCCACTCTAAACCACTGTTTGGACACTTGATCCTCAGTGTTTTGGAGGACAAGCAACCTAGAAGGGTCACTAGATCTGTTGTTGCTTGATTTCCTCTGTACTCCTTTGTACTCCTTTGTACTGTCAAATGGTACAATTATAAGGCAGGCTATGGCTTCATAACTACGAAGAGCAACGAGGATGTCTTCTGCCACCACACCAACATTAGCAACAACAACAACAGCAAGAAGAAAGCCTCACTAAGAAATGGTGAAACAGTGACTTTTACCATCAAAACAGGGAGACAGGGACGTGAAGCTACCAATATCACAGGCCCTGAAGGAGCTCCAGTCAAGGGCTCCTCTTTCTCCCCACGGAATGCTCCACCAGAGTCGACACCACCTACAACTACAGCAGATGGGGAAGCAGTACTGAGGGCCAAGATCTTTGCCTGTATTCAGTCAGCCATGGCCATTGCTGGCTCAGACAAACACCAACTCTGCCAGCTAATCCCCTGTCTGTTGTCACACAACAATCTACCAACCATCACCATACCTCAGAAGGCCTTCTCCGCGACCCCTGCAAACATCAAAAGGGCGTCAACAAAGAAGAAGCCCCCCAAGACACAAGATCGAGTTCCAGAACTACAGGAATCTCCAACTCTTCACATCCATGAAGAACACCAAGAAGAGGACGAGACACCAATGGAACCCAAGGAAGCCAGAGCATCACCACCAACTTCCCCCAACACCAAGCCACAATCGCCCAGAAAGAGATCCCCAGGACCACTCCTTGCCCTCCCGACAAACCCGGAGACACCACCAAAAATCGCCAAGGAGAAGGAACCGGGAGAAGACACCATCGAGCTATCAGAATTAACACTGGGCAGCATTGGATTCATCTGTGACATTTTTTTAACAAGATCCCGACGTTATGAGAAAAGCATATTCTCATATAAATCAAGATGACTTGGAATGGACTCTCACAGATGAAGGCAAAAACAAACTGAAAGCCAGACTCAAAAGATCAGACATAGACATCCCTAAGTTAAAATCATTCTTGTCAGCACTTTAGTAACTTTTGCATGTTAAAACGTTAAAATCATTAATTCCAGCAAATTAGTAACTTTTTGTAAAAATAACATGAACAAATAAAAACAGCAAGGTGGACGGCCCACTAACTTTTCTCTTCCACTGTATTTCATCTTTCCTACTTTCTCTTCCCCCACCCACTCTGTGGTGCCTCTCTTTACCCCTACCTTTAAAAAAAATAAATAAATAAATAAATAAACAAAAAAATGCGTATCATAACCACTTGTGTGAACATGGCTAATGTTATGGCTGAAACGTTACAACCTCCTACAACCCTACAACCCTCTGATAACTTCGGTTCTCTCCTGTATCAACTAAATGACCAACATCGCAAAATTGCAAGAGAAATTGAATCTGTAAATAAAAAATACATAAATGCTAATTATGCTGTATTATTTAATCTCACATGCCTTCAAGAATATATACATATATATATATATATATACTGTATACACCGGTATATATATATACCGGGTATATATATTATATTTCTTAAATTTAATTTCTGTCAGTTCCATAGTTGCGGTTGTGGACGTCCATCGCTTACTTCCTCAACCTATCAACTCCGGTGTTCAATTATCTTTCTTATATTAATTAACCCTGTAAGCACGAACTGGATGTAGGGAACACCCTACCACCAGGCGACGCTATTATGCATCATTCCCGTCTAAAATCGTAATTTTACGATAAATATCGTTATTACTTATTCATATGCGCCTATTTTACGTTTAATATGAAGATATTAACATGTAACTGCAATAAAACAAGTGGGAATAGCATTTGAGGGTTGAAAATCGCGAATTATTGCCAACCGTTCATTCATGAGGTGAGAGACACGCAAGGCCGACACCCTCCTCTCTCTTTCTTTCCCTATGCAGTAGACACACGCAGCACCACACCTTAGAACCGGTTTTGAGATATTGAAGCGGTAAATACACCGATAAACAAGGGAATAAGAGGAAAAATAGGTGATAGTTGGATGGGGATGAAAGGGGGGAAGGAGGGGGTTTTGACACATGTGGAGGAGTGATAGAAGGTGTGACGGGGAATTATCTCACTTAATCACCAATTCCCTTGTTTTAAGTGCTACTGGGGCCTTTTAACCCCTTATTTGCGGCGCTCGACTTAAGTCGTGCACCAATTTGCAGCAAGTTAGGAGCATTATTAAGGCTTTTAAAGGGTTAAAATCGAGTGCAAATAGCCGGGAGCGCAGCGGGCCAGACAGCCGACTCCCAGGGCTTACCGCCGCCCATTAACTCATGTTCCCTGTGTTCTCGAGAGGCCGGCAGTGTAGCCAGTAGTGCGCATAGCTGGGAAAAATATACCGCTATACGCTAAACTCCCATGTTCGTGGCACCACTGCAAGAGAACCACGAGTGCTACGTAGCTCGTTCTGGTCTCATTTTGAAGCTTTTAGTGCCTAGCTTTTTGCTGAATACATTTCTTTTCATGCAGATACTTGATTGATCATTCAGGAGGGCCTGAATATGCCCAAATGAGCCCAAAACACCCCACTAGACAAGGGTTAAAAGGCTTTTTTTAGGCCTTACCTCTTAAGTGGATCGTCGCCTCTGCCCACACAAACCTCTTAAGAGTGTTCTCTCTGTTCCCGGGTTAATGATCATCTTGACTATACCTCCAGCTTTATCCAATCAAATGCTGATGAATGTACCTTACACTATTCAACTAGTTGTACACAACAACCCACCACGCAATTACTCCAAATATTCATGTGATAGACAATAGCAGGCCTATCTTCTGATACATCAATTATTTCTGATTGGGGCAGAGAAAATTGTGTTACTTTCTTCCAAGACCCAATTTCTCTATCTACATACCCCTCACTATCTTCCATATGACCACCCCTTACTCTTCAATAGTATACCAATCCACCCTTCATCTTCTCTCAATATTCTTGGTGTATTTTTTTTCTTCTGAACTTTCTTGGAAAAATCCTATTACCACTCTTGCTAAAGCAGTTTCCCAGAAGTTATGTGTGCTTAACCACCTCAATGGGTTTTTCACCCCTGCACAGCTC